>VOPJ01008773.1:0-17469 GCA_014673585.1 Semibalanus balanoides | reverse complement strand
CCCGGGTCTGGTGGCCGCTGGCCACCGGGCAAGTGACGGCCCTCGAGCCGTCCCCCGGGAGTGGTGGCCGTCGTTCATGGCGTGGGCCCTCCTCGCAGCTTCGTCCTGCGGGGAAGGGCCTGTTCATGGGGCGGCTGCTCAGTCAGCGGTTCATTTTGACCCACTTTACCCTTTCTCCTTCATCCCATGGCTGCGCAATGGTCCGACTGGGCCGAAGCGGTCTCTCCCTAAGCCAAACCAAAATTCAAATTTACGATCAACCAGATCCCAAAAATTTCCAGGCTGCTGGTTATTGACCGATGGTGGCTGCTGGCCACCGAGCATGTGGCGGCATCAAAACGTTCCTGGGAGCGGTGACCGTCATCATGGTTTGGGCCCTCCTCGCAGCTTCGTCCTGTGAGGAAGGAACTGTCTATGGGGCGGTTGCCCGGTCGACGTTCCATTTGACCCCCTTTAAACTTTCTCCTTTATTCTATGACTGCGTAATGGTCCAACGACAGAAGCAGTATGTTTCCTTAAAAAAATGATCTCTTAACTTCTACAAACTATGGCAGTCCCTGTTCCTTGAACACTGGTACGTTTGTTACGTCGTTTGTGAAATATCCGTGCCTATCGCATCAATGCCAATGGACGATTTATTCCCGACCGGCCTGGGCGGGGCAGTTGGGAATATCCCGATTGGGATGGCACGTTTTTAATGTGTATTTTGCCATCCGTGGCTCGGAAACGTGCGGACTTCCCAAGCGGCCGTAACGGGAAATAAGTCGAATATCCGGACCGCGGCAGCCCGTTCGAAGTGTCCATTCCCCGAACCGGTCCGATCCGATCCGACCGGGGTGGCTGAGTGGAAGTCCGGAAATCCCGTTTGGGATCGGACTGGGATTGCTGGCTGGGTATATAGCATGGCATAAAAGTCGCACGAGCAAAATGTTAACATAGTAACCCCCTCCCCTCCCCAGCCACCATATTGTACACTGTACGTGTACAGTGTAGTGCAAATGTTCTGTCCACTTCATCGACACCACCCGATGTCGATGCGCCCGGCGAATGAATCTTCGTGAAAACGGCTAGTAGCAGTCCTTTCAGTGCACTATTCGAATAAACCCTCCATTTCTCTGGGGCGATGTTTGTTTTCGTCTTCCGGAGGCTAGCTTTGAAAGTATTCTGAGAAAGCCTTGCTTAAGCGCACCCATTTCATATATTTAAATGACAACCAAGTTGCCCCAAACCTTGATGCAAGACTTGGCCCATGTCAAACTGACCCAATGAATATATGGATTCACATAGAAGTACCTGACGTTCTTAACGTTTCACCCTGTTGTCAGCGGAGGTCATGACATAACACCCGTTATTTCGGGTATAACGATGGTAGTGCCGGCATTGACTGGAATCAATACCAAAGCTTCTAAAAACTAATAACTACCTTCTGTCTTACCACACATTAACTCACCTTATCAATTTATGCATCAACCAAACACACTTTCCATCAAGTATTAAAAGCGGCTGTTATAACTCCAATACACAAGAGTGGATATCGTATAACTTTTTCTAACTAAAGACCCATTTCGTATTGCCCTGTCTTCGTCAAAGTGCTTTGAATCGATTATGTTAATCAACTGATAACCGTTCTCTCCGAGCATGACATTGTATTACATATCAATTGGCTTCAGGCCAAAATATTCCACGTATATGCAGTATCACTTATTGCATGACTATGTGACTGCAAACATGGCTGACGAAACCTATCGGTAGGTATAATACCATAGACTTGGCCCCGCTTTTTGACACGGTCAATATTAGCTTCTACTCGCAAAACTTTCGAGTATGGTATTGATGTGAGCGCTGGCACTGTTCTCATCTTCCCTGTCAGACAGAACACATTGCTTTAAAATATAAAGATATTATCTCGGACTCTAGAAAATTTCAATGTGGGGTCCCCAAGGATCTGTTCTCCCAATCCTCTTTCTCCTTTAATAAATACTTACCAACCTCTGTCAGAGGCAAGGTTCCTTTTTATTCGCTGATGGACACCGCTACTGTTATTCGGCATCGGTCGTTAAATGACTAAAAACACAATTGCTTCCTCCTTTCCGAAGCATTACAGATTGGCTTCACGCAAACAGACTTTCACTCTCCATACCTAAAACCTTCTACCAATTATACGCGCCAAACGATCACTAACAACAGGTGAGCCGTGAGGTATGCTAAAGAGAGCTCGCACTGTGAAATACCTGGGAATACTGATTGACGAAGACATGAAGTTTCGGTCTCAACATAGCAAATTTAGCTAGTACAAATTAGTCGTAATCCACGTTGGGTATTATAGTAGAGCCAGGTACTCCTCAATAGAAAATTAAACAATTCTCTTTAAAGCCCTTGTTCTAGCGTACTTATTATTGCTGGTGATTTGGGCTTCGAATATGTCGAACCTTCAGAGCAATTATTACTGTGCAAACACGTGCATTTCGTCTCGGTAGCGGCAACGGTGTTCTGTCTACTTTCCCTTCTTTCGTGACTTAAAATCGCAAACTTCCGACCTGCTTAAGTATCACTTAGTACTTGTTTTACATGACACCTTGTACGGGTATCTTCCCCTAATCATTACAAATAAATTTGCTCTGTGTGACCGACCCCGTGCCACTAGACGAAAACAGCATTTTAGTGAGACTGTTCACTCTGTTTATGGTCAATCGACCTACACCGTCATTATATTATCGTCTAATTTCTCTATTTTGTCAAGCACAGACAGGACACATTGCTCCAGAGTGTTGGATATGCAGATATTCCTCCCAAAGTAAAAGCTTGTTTTAAGCACAATGTGTGAGCTTATTTTCATTGATGAATATTAAACATAAAACTAGACTGAACATTATATCGGTCCACATCTCCATCCTAATCATTGTTTTCATTCTTAAGTGTAATTGTATTGCAGCTGTGCTTAGGTTGTCAGCCTGCAAATGACTTCCTGGTTATTATATATATATATATAATATATATAATATATTTAATATATATATTATACATTACATATATATAGATAATTATATATATATATATATATAATATATAAATCCATTAATTTCTCATTTGCATTCAATAGCCCCTGCATCCCCCTCACTAGAGGACCTTCATAATATCTAACCTTTACCCCTGACACTATTTTTTGACTTTGCACTTCTCACCAGGCCTCAGGAAACTCGGCCCTATAACCTGTTGAGCAAGCGCTGATAACTGATTAACTGCATGGCATACTTTTCACATTCGGCAATAACTAATGTACACAAACACGTTCTGACCATCAGGACACTTTGCTATCAAAACGTGTTACGGTACCTGAAGTAATCAAGTCAAAATGATGTTGTTAAAATTAATATCATGGTATGTAAATTATGTATGTCTCGAACTTATAATAAACAACTCCCCAGTGTGAGGGGAGACACACACACACACACACACAACATTGTCCATCGGTGCTGTCTGTCGGTGCTACACGCAATGAAATCTAATGAAAATATGTATGCCCTCGCCCAGGGATTGCCATGGATCGGGCGCACCCATGGGTGCCCATTCAATTCTTCCGATTGTCTGGGTTGGGTATGCATTTTTTACTTTTCATGGGTACTGGGTTGGCATGGGTATGACAATTTTTTAATAATGTCGCTAAGCGTTATTTTTTACTTGACAACCATATGATTAACCAGGTAAATATGTTAATAAATGATATGGGAGTCTTAAACAATAAACTTAGGCTGGGGGGATCCAATCCAACTGCGCGCAAATCGGCTCGTAGCTACGATGGTGCGTAAGTTGGCTCGGAACGCATTTTGGGGGGATCCTCCTGCGCGGAGAGCTAGTTGGTGCGTAAGTCGGCTCGTAAGTGGTCGACTTGCGCGCTAACTTTACGCATAATTATACCCTGGCGTAAGTCAGCGCTAGCCGTGTCTCATCCGTTTCTAATCACAAAATATTGTATAATGAGGAAATATTTTCCATTTTGAATGCTTGCATATGCTAGACGATATTTTGGGCTACATGTTGATATAAAAATAACGTCGTTAGGATATGATACCATACCAGAAATGCAGGTTTAAGAAAAGGTAGCATTATCATGAAACAACATCTTATATCATCAATATCAAACAAAATGATTGACTCCATCGTGTTCGTCTTCTCAAGACGCTTCGAATCTTATACATGATGACCTAAAAATGTCAATTTAAAAAATGTGATCCAGGTCAAGGTCACGTGGTGACCCAAGTAGGTTTTATTGTATATGTTTCGATTCGTATTGACTAGCCAAGCAAATTGATACCATTATTAAGTCTCTATCGTCATTATATCGAGGTATTGACAAATCAACTACGTGTGAACTGTGACCTCGGAATACGGATGACCTTGTAATATGTCACTTACTTACCTAACAGTTGCATCTACATAGTCAACGAAACTCCTCTTCGGGACCGCTCGTGGGACTGCCATATTTTTTATCTCGTGTGTGTATGTGTGCGTGCGTGCGTGTGTGTGTGTGTGTGTGTGTGTGTGTGTGTGTGTGTGTGTGTGTGTGTGTGTGTGTGTGTGTGTGTGTATGTGTGTGTGTGTGTGACCCACGCAAACTCTCTCCCTGTCGCCCGTCACTTTGTCCCTACCCATGAGCCTTTGGTGTTGTGTTAGATGGCCGGTTCGGCCTCTATACTCGCCCCTCAATAACCATTAGCCGCTTCGCCGCTAAGGTCCCATTTGCTCGGTTGCTGTGGCAGGCAGTGTTGTGTTGATTGAGACACGCAGACGACTGTCTTTGAACACTAGCATGGCCGGGTTATAGGTGACATGGCCAGCTCGAACTGGCTCGGATTTCGGTATGACCACCGACCTCAGTCGACCGCACAAGATGCCTTTCACATGTCGACTCAGGCGGGAGAGAGTCACGGTTACGGCAGTGCTGATAAATGATACCTCTGAATCTGCCCTTCCTCTTCCTTCGATTTAATGCGATGTTTCCACAGTTCCACATTAATAAGGCGAAAATTGCATTGACACCGATGGGATTTTTGACCTTACGAGTGAACTACTACCGAGTCAGCTGGGCTGTCCTACGTTTAAACGTGCGTAAATCGGGCATTTAATCGCTTCGCGCTGGCTTACGTACTAAATAACACCGATCAGCCCCTGTTTCTTTTGAATCCCTCCGACTTCCTTCCGCACCAACTTACGCACCCAGCATCAGCAAGCGCGGGCGTAAGGCAAGCGCGTAAGAAAGTTACGCGCCTTTGGATTCCCCCAGCCCGGCAATTATGTGACAACAGTAAATCGTTGTAAGTAATAGTGGAGTAAGATTTAGCAAAAAATATGTCCGATCCAAGGTCTGATCCAATATGATAATGTTGACCGAAAGGTGTTCGATAAGTCCAAATCAACAGCAACACACAGGTGCGTGATATTTTTTTCCGTTAATAACGCCCCCGTAGCTCAGTGGGAGAGCGCCGATCTTCTTGACCTTCTCAGCTATGTGGCAGCCAGTTGTGGTAATCGGTAACAAATTTTGGTTACGAAAAAATTGTTTGACCGCATTTGGTAATCGTCGGTCAGGCTTATAAATTTTTGGACACTTTTCGATCAGCTTGATCTTAAGCAATTCACTTTTTGTCACATTTTTACGCACTTATTTCTATCCAGCAATTTCATACACAATTTGCTCAAAATTAAAATAGTTAATGTAAACTTCTTTGGTCTTGCTTGCGGCATCCACTATTTTGCTTTGCAAAAGTTTTTTTCTCTCCATTATAATGTTTTTGGAAACTGTACTATAACTACTGCGCTTTTATGAACTTATGATATTAAAAGGCTATTTTTGCCAGTGAAGTATAATAAATCAGTAACAATATTGGAAATGGTCAAATCTTTGGACATTTTGGCTCAACAAATATCGGTCAATATTTTGGACAACCAAAACGCCTGCTGTTCGGTATTGGGATTGGTTTTTGGTCAGGAAATTCGGGAAAATGAATCACTAAAAGCAGCCTGGGTTCGAGTCGCTTCGGCCTCACTATTTGCTCCTGACTGGGATGCCTGCGGCCGGGTGGCAGCGGTAGCACTCAAGGCACGGTGACGTCCCAGCGGCGGGGCGGGACCGTGTCCAGGTATGTAGGGCACGAAAAACTTTCGTCTCTTAATTCTGCCGGCCAACAGGAATTGCCCGATCGGTTGGTGAGGTCAGGAACCACGCAACAAGCCTCTGCTTAGCGCGCGTCCTGACTCGGAAAGCTTCCCTAACAAAGCATATCGGACAAAAAACAAAAAAATGTATGCAAGTAATGTCTGGATGATGGTTGAAATTGAGAAAATAATTATCTGTCCTTAATCTGAATGGGCCCCACTGGGCATGGGTCCCAATCAGGGCGTAGCCAGCATTTTTCCGAGACGGGGTGCATCCGTTCAGGGGGCCCCTTACAGGGGGGCCAGTTCAAATCCGACGAATGTGATACCATCAATAATCGAATTTCAAAGTTCTGCGTCGCAATCGGTAATACTCTTCTTATACATTGAAACATTTTCGTCTTCTGCAGGCCTGAGAGGGCCCTCAATTTTCTTCTACTACTAATAGGGCTCTCTGAAACGCCTAGGAGGGTCCTTGTATTGTGTGGGAGAGCTTTGGATCTGCCTCGACGCGTAGTCAGGATTTGGCCATGGGGTTTTGCGACTTGATTCAGGGCCCTTTGACGCTGACACGGGAATCCCAAACAGAGATTAAGGGCGCTACAAACCATGGATTGTTGTTGGCCGTTGTTTGGGTGCACCTAGATAGGTTGTGTGCATTTTATTATTAGCGACCGTTTTTTAAGATTTCTGGACCGTCAATTAAGTAACTTCAGTACCTTCAAACGTTATTAAAAGTGTCCACGTAAATATAATTATCATATACATGACAATTTCCTGGGGTCCAAACATACGTAATTTATCGCTTATGCTCAAGGGGGGGTCGCAAATATTTTTTCGACAAGAATGGGATGGGGGTCGCTGAAATGACAGAAAAAAATGAACCACATTTATTGTGCGTATATTTAAGCCTTAGCAACATTTAACATATGTTTCCCATGTTAAAGTAAGTGCCTAAAAATTAGCGTCGCCAAGCGGTGTGATTTTTTACAAGTTTTCCTGATAAAACCCAGAAAATGGGCGCAATTGGGTCTTGATAGCGGATAGAGAGCCAAAATGTTATTAATTCATTCAGCGTTATGACTGAACCGAAGACGATGACGATAGCTCGTTATGACGATGGACACTGATCGGTACGTGCCGTAAGTAAGAGCCAGGCCTCAGTAACAGCTACCCCTTCCCTGGTTTCACATCTCCACTTCTCAATATGATTCAAATATTCGAGATGAAGGCAGTGGGCATGCACAGAAATTCACAAAGGCGAGGGTATATAACCTGTACAACCACTGCATGAAAGTATTTGTTTTATATACATTAGCCTCGGTAGAGCAATCACGATAAAACCGGTGTCAGTCCGGCGCTCTAGTAGGTAAGGTAATATAATAAATTATGAATAATATTCGCGTTCACTGCCTACGGGTTGGTTGCGACAGCAAAACGGCCGGGGCTTTCCGCCGCAGATCTCGAAAAACCACGCAACGGTAGCAAAAACAGAAAACCGGTTAGATTGGTCGAGACAAACTCTATCGAGATTCATCATTTTCGTTAGGCTCAGGTCATCTGGAGGTCAATAGAAGCAAACAAAGGTCATATTTTTCCCCAGATTTTAGGACTTTGCTCCAGAAATCCCCAACATAGCTCGGAAACTATGAAGCTAGACAACGGAAATTGAAAGCTCTCAAAATCTTCGCTTACCTTTTCAGATTTTATCTCAGGTCAATAGTTTTAAGCTCTAAGTGTCATCAAGGTAACAAAATAATATTTGGACAAGCTGTTTTTCCGCAATAAACATTTTTACTTAAATAGCAAACATAAGAATATGTTAGAATTCATCCGTTTGTTTCTAGTCAAGATGCTTTGAATTATATACATGACCAGGTTAGGTTCAACTTGGAATTTACTCACCTCAGGTCAAGGTCAAGGTGGACAGTGGCGTGACCCAAATACGCGTCATGTTGCACCATATTGCAAAAGATGTTCCCAAAATAAAAGGAGGCTTGGCGATACGTACCCCTAAAATAGCGATCAAGGCGTCAGGAGAAATGATTACCCGGAAAAAGTTCCGTAATTAACGGTTTCATGATGGATGGTTCGTAAGCAAGGTTCGTATCGGATAAAGTTTTGTTTAAGATAAAGTTTTGTAACGGCCAAAAGCTCGTAATGAAAGGCTCTTAAATGGATCGAAGTTCGTAATTACAAATTTCGTAACGATAAAGTTCGTATGCAAAAGTCGTATGCTGAGTTCATAGAGGAGTTCGTAATGGAAAGCGTTTGTTAAGCAAAAGTTGGTATGCAACGTCTCGTTCGGATAAGGTTCGTATGAGAATAAAGTTTCGTAAACGCCAAAGTTCGTAGTGGAAAAGGTTTGTATCGGGTAAAGTTCACATTTAAGCAAGTGCGTAAGGATAAAGTTCGCATGCTAAAGGTGTATGCTGAAATTCGTCCAAGCAAAAGTTTCGCAATGGAAAACGTTCGTAAAGCAAAAGTTCGTATGCAATGGTTCGTATCGAATAAGGTTCGTATGGAGAAAAAAAACGTTCGTAACGCCCAAGGCTCGTAATGGAAAAGGCTCGTATCGGCTTCCAAAATTTCGTGACGGATAAAGCTCGTATGCAACAGGTTCGTATGCTGAAGTTTGTAAAGGAAAAAGTTTGTAATGAAAAGTTTATAAGCAAAGGCTTGTGCTGGAAAAGTATAGACTTCGTAAGGGACAAAGGTCGTATCAAAGGTTCTTATGCTTGGATCTGAAAAACTTTAGCCAAATTAAATCAGGGGAAAAATTCCAGGAGCAAGGGCCCAAAGCCCCCCGAAAGGTCGGAAACACGAATTTTTATCCCCTCCGTCAAAAAAACGGTTCGTCCGGAGCGATGTACGGTCGTCATAATGCTAAGTTGCAATGACTGAAACGAACGCACTCCTCCCGGTCACCATTTTTCCTACTATCGATGGCCTGCCTGCCTGCTACGCCCCACACATCACAATTTTGTAAAAACGCCACTGGAAAAAAATGTCCTAGAGTGAAATTAACCAAGTTCATGGTTTGCGCCCTCTGCCCAGGCGCTCCCTCTGGGTATGAACGCACCCTTGGAATGAAACCCCACTTCTTAGAAGGGGAAGAACGCCTCTGGCGACAAATACATCCCCATTACGAACCTTTTTAATTACGAGCTTTAGCTATTACAACTTTATACCTACTATACAACCTATTCCAGTACACATATTTGCATACGAGCCATTGCGTACGATTTTTCTATTATTAACTTTTTCCTTCACGAAGCTTCAGCATACGAACCTCTGCGAACCAACTTTACACGTTATACACCGGTCCGCTCGAGGCGGTTCCTCGGCATCTCGATGGGCCTCGCGTCAGCTTGAGGGGGAGGGGGCTTTGCCAGCTAGATCGTTTGATGAGGCCCATTAGCCACTTGAGGGTACCCTCGGCCGGGTTGAGGGGCCCCTTGCCGGCTTGATGGGCCCTCGGCTAGCTTTCGGAGGGGGCCTCAGCACTTCGAGGAGCCCTTGGCTAGCTTCGAGGGGGCCTCACTAATTACAAGTGGTCCTCGGCGGCTTAAGAGGCCTCGGCTAGTCGAGGGGCCCTCGCAGCTCGAGGGGTCCCTTGGCTAGCTCGAGGGGAACTGGCCAGTTGAGGTACCCTCTGCCGAGTTTGAGGGGGGGCCTCAGACAAGGAGGTTTTGATGGAGCCCCTTGAACCAGCCTTCGATAGCCCTTGGCCAGCTCAACGAGGCCCTCAGCCACCTTGAGGGCCCTCGGCCAGCTTGAAGGATGCCCTCTTCACTTGAATGGGGTATCGGTCGGTCTTTGAGGGGCCCTCTGCCAGCCTCAAGGGGGCCCTCACCACCTTAAAGTTGCCCTCGCCAGCTTGAGGGGGCCCTCAGTCAATTCATGGGGCCTTGGCCACTCGAGGGGGGCCCTTGCCAGCTTGAGGGGGCCTCGGAAGCTTCAGGAGCCCTTGAGCCGGTCCTAGAGGCCTTTTTCCGACCTGAAAGTGCCTTAGTCTGATCTGGGGAGCTCTCGTGGGCTGAAGATGGCCTTTTCCAAGTCAGGGGGCCTCAGGGTGTTTTGCGAACAAAGCTAATTTTGTCCAAGACAGGCCCGAACGTTCTAAAGGGGGGCCCTTAGAACCCCCTTGGACTGCTTCTCTCATGGTATTTACTATTTTACAACAACATAAAGTGACGGCCGCCAGGCCGTGTGGTCGCACCCAGCCGGCCATAGGGGGCCCGGCAAAATCTCTTGGGTGCATGAGCACCATTTGCACCCCCCTGGCTACGCCTCTGGTCCCAATATTATAAATTTGAATGGGTCTGGTCTGGGCTTGGTGTTCATGGGCTTCTGGGCTGGGCTTGGGGCTTAGGTACCCATGACAATCTCTGCCTCGCCTCTGATACCGGGGGACGAGGGCTATATAAATGCATTGGATTCCACTGCGTGCAGCCAGCAGGCAGCAGCACCGACAGCAAGAGACAGAGACAGAGGTGGTGTCGATGAAGTGGACAGAACATTTGCACTAAACTGTGCGGTCAGGCCGATCCGGTTCATGGAAACGTTAAGTTTGAACGTTACTGTTATTACTGAAACATTGCCTAATGGAAGAAGCTTTGAAGAGTTGAACCAACAAAGAAATGTTGACAACTAGGTACAGGGACGAATCGATTTATCGAGGAGTTTGATCAGATACACGAACCTTGGTTGGACTTGGAATTCAGGATTGAGAAGCTTGCTCTCTGGATATTCCATTCGCGGGCCCTAAAGGCGAGCGAGCTTGGCCACCGCTTGATGATGTTTAAAGCTTTGCTGCTTCAATCTTGGCACAACCTGAGTGATCCTGGACTTAGAGAGAGCTCTTGGCACGTGACTTGCTTGTTTCGTCGTTTTTGTTGGCGGTGAGTCTTGGATCCAAGGAGTTCCTGATCCACAGTACGAATCTGGCGTTTTCGTAATCGACTAGAAAAAGATGGGATTACTTGACTTGTTCTCATGAAAGAGATTAACGAACAATTAGGCGCCAGCAGAAATCTGATTATAAAACAAGGTGAGGTGAGTATTATTGATGCCAGTGTGATTGAGGCAAAGAACGCTCGGCCCCCGTAAGAAATGCACCAAGGTAGAGAATACTCAGGATCCACAGGCTGAGTATAATGTTAAAAAAGCCAGCAATGGCAGGCGTAAAACGACCTATGGCTTTAAAGCACATACCAACGTAGGATGAAGGATGGTTTTTATCAAAAGTGATGAAAACTCACCTCCAGGTCAATGTACACGACTCCAAAAGAATTTGAAGGTCCTGCTCACCGGCAATGAGCAAGAAGTCTATGCTGGATAGCGCCTATAAGAGTGCTAGAACACAGCAAGCTACTGGCTTCAAAAAAAGATCAAAGAATGCATACATAACCGAGCCTATCGCAATAGGCCGTTAAGCCAAAAGCAGATCGATAAGAACCGTGGCTATACAAGTGTTCGCACATGCGTTGAGCATGTCTTTGGCATACTCAAGTTGCATTATGGATTAAGCAAAGCTCGGTATCTGGGAATAGCGCGTAATCAGGCTAGAGTAATGTTGATAAGCATGGCTTACAATTTAAAACGAGCAATGGGAATTGAGCGTGATTGTTGCGCGCAGTGATGATTTATTCCACAAAACAGGCATCTCTTAGAGGCTAAAAAAAGCCAATCTTAGACTCTCAAAGAAAGGAAATTAGGCGAACACAGCTCGAAAACTGCTATCTCAGTTGTAAAACCGAGCATTGATACCTAAAGAAATAGATTTTTTGAGATATGACGCTTGATCGAGTTACCATGCAAAGGTCTCATATGATGTTGTCATTCCTGTGATTTTTTGCACTGCCTATGAGCAATACACATTAGCAGCGATAAAGAATAATGGGATTGATTATATTTTGAAGCCTTATCAAGCAGCAGAGATTAACGCAGCGCTTAATATAATTACGATCTCTTTAGTGGACTTCCATTCGGCCACTAAATTATCTCATAATTAACTGAGTGTGAGACCAGAAAAAAGTCTAAATCAGCAAAAGTTTATTAGCAGATACAAACAGAAATCTGAGGTTATTGATATCAATGCTATCGCGTTGTTTTCAATTGAATATGATATCGTCTACGCCTATACCATTGAGAATCATCGCCATGCTTTGTTTAAAAAGCTGGATTATTATGAGTCTGCCTGTGATCCGCAGATGTTTTTTAGAGTGAATAGGCAGATGCTGATTAACCGTTCGGCTGTATTATCAATTAAGCCTGCTTTGAATAGGAAAGTTGCCATAGAGAGTGATTGCGGTATCCAGCAAGCTATTGTGGTTAGTCGCTTAAAAGTGACTCGGGTTTAAGCAGTGGTTAGAAAGTATCGCGTGATTGTGAAACTGAAAATCAATGGAGTCATAGGATATCGAGGGCTCAAAGTACTTGAATTCACCACTTCTAGATGATTGTCAGTCGTGAGAAGAAAAACAAACTGGATATATCAGGGTGGTAAGGATGATTTCGTTAGATTGATCTGTTTATGTCGTCATGTCTCTGAATTCTACTGATAGTTGGCAGATGTCGTTGTTGCGTATGGATCGCCTCTTCTTTTTGGAGTCGGTGTGTGCGTGAAGCTTACAATATAAAATTCTTTATTCTTTTTTCTGTATGGTGATAATGTCTCATGGTTACATTTCATAGAGTTAGGTTGATTGCTTGGTCAAAAAAGCGTATCAAAATAAGGTATTTTAGAGATTGCAGGTATTATATGAATCTGAGTTACTGCTTGAATAGCAAGCAATAGAAGCATAAAAAAACATAGAACAGACAGTGACATTACTAAATCATCATCGAAATTTATCAAAGTTTACGATTGGCAAAATGCAGTTGATGGCACGACTGAGATTATTTTTACACAAAAATATTTTCTTGTGTTTGATCGTTATATTTACGATAACGAATCCAGCAAATGCCCAAACTCTGCATAGAGGGTTTGGTTGGCCTCTTGACCTTTCGATTCTTGATCCTCATAAAGTAACTTCTGATACCTTATTTGCTGTCATTAAGCACTTTTTAGCCACGCTCGTTATTGTCGATGAGCAAGATCAACTACAGCCTGGTTTGGCCAAATCATGGGAATTTGACGAGAAAGGAGAACACTTAACGTCTTCTAAGAGAAGATGCCATTAATGTACACGCTCCAATGCGTTATAGTGTACGAAAATCCCTTTTAAGGGCGTTGTCACCATTGACTACCTCTGATGCGCAGGTGCTTGTAGCCTTTCTAAAAAATGATGTAGAAAATGCGCAACACAAGCTTGAAGCTCTATCGTCTGGAAGTAATCCCAACATCGAAGTGATTGATGAGTTCACGATTCGTTTTACCGTAGAAAATACCAGTCCTCTGTGGGTCAAGACATTCTCTCATGTCATAACCGCACCGCTGCCATTGCATCAGCTTAATTCAGAGCAAGTATTCCCGCTGAACTCATTAATCCTCACGCCTCTGGTCCATACAAAACTTTTATATTAACGACAATAGTAATGCAAAGTTGGCTCTGAGGAAATAAGTTTTACGTAGGCCAAAAAGCCACATTTATAAGGAAGTTAAATTTTTGAATTTGGGTGTATGAGTACCTTATTCGAAAAGTATCTGAAAGAACCAACTTGCACGTATTGGAGTACTATTGATCCGCGGCAGAGGGACATGTTAGAAATTTACTACCCTAGGGATGATCTCTCGAACTACAGCGGGTGTTTATCTCTTAGTTAATATGATAATATAATATGGTGAGCATTTCGAGCCCATACGTCAGCCCTTAATCGGCTCCTTAGGAGCAAAAAACGTTATTCGCTATTTTTCTAAAGCCCAAAAAGGGGCCTACAAACCGACAGGGTTGGTGTATTTCTCCAACAAAGCCTATCAACCCGAACCGCTAGATGCGAACTACCAAATCTCCCATGAGCAAGCAGTGCAAAATATGAGAGATGCGGGATATAACGAACAAAATAGGCTCAAGCTATGCGTTACTCAACACGCCATTAAGGTTAAAGAAGTACTAAACTATATTAAATCTCAATGGCAAAATCTCTTTGTTGATGTCGAGTTTGTAAATACTGAGACGCTAAGTAGAGCTCCCCAATTTTTCTATCACGGAGAGAACAGAGTCTGCAATATGGTTCTGCTGGGTTACGATGTTCGCCTGAAAACAGAAGAAGAGATTCTCGATGCTTTGTTTTTAGAGGGTGGCGGTTTGCCAAGTTTGCATCTTAAAAACGACAAAGCCCTAAATATCAAATACAACCGACTTAAAAAAGTCGCTGATCCCCAAAAGAGGTTGCAGTTAGTTGCCCAGTTGGAAAAGGACGTATTAGAAAACTACTCTGCATTACTTTTCAGCAAGACGCAAAATATCTCTCTAGTGAAGCCGTATGTCAAAAACTACCTTCAAGCGGCTCGGCAAAACTTTATTGCTGAAAGCCGGTATCTGCAGTAAATGCTACAAGAACTCTGCAGATAGAGACATCGACAGAGTTTGAAATCAGCAAACTGGGCGTGGAATAATCAATGCGCTTGAGAGTTTGTGATTGCTTAGATCGGCAAACAGGTTCTTTTGCTAAGAGTAGCCTCATGTCTTTGGTAGCAGGATACCTAACTTTTTAAGGTAGGCGTAACCTTGCTCAAGACAAGACCTAGTTTTCCGATAAAAATCTAATCGCTTCGATCTGTTGTTCCGGACAAAATGTATTTCTCTATACCCTCGCGTTGCCAATTTTCTGTAGCTCTGTAATGACGGTTTTACCAAAACCATTTCCTCTGTAGCGTTTTAGCACAGCAACCCGACCAATATTGCCATTCGGCAGTAGCCTTCCGGTTGCAATGGCAATGCCGCCGTCTTTAATCAAAACATGTTTTGCATGTTGTCCTGACCGTCAAAGTCAGGCGGTTAGAGGGTATTCCCTTGCCTCTGCGTGAAGAACCTCGTGACGGACCGCATATATAATCATCTTGGAAAGGGGCGTAAAATCTTTGGACAATGCAGACGTTCAATCATGAAGAGTGTCTATTGCTGTGCTGATGGTATAATCGGTTGAGGTATCCATTTTCTTAATTCAGATGCTAACTGAAAAATTGATGCAGGTGTTGCCAGTTTTAAATGGTGATTCAGTGCTCATGATCTTTTGTCTATAAATGTGAATGCACATCAGAGGGCGTACCGAGCGTGTCTGACGCCAAAATAGGTTGCGCTTAGAGCTAGTCTTTCCAAATACTTTCCCACCAGTTCCCTGTTGATTCATTGCCTTTGGAGATACAGAGGGAAAATCCATTTTGGCTTTGATGTCTGCCATAGACCAGCCTGTCAGCTTAGCTACATTTGCTGCTTGCTGTTGATATCTTTTCGGTAGGACGTTGTTGATATAGTCTTTGGATGCTTGGCAACTTTTACTATCGTTAGCTGGTTGCCACTCATGGCGAATGATATACCTGCACTTGGTAGTCTTTATCACCAGTGGTTTTGCAACAACAGGTCTTGGGAAAGTTTTGCTTGTTTGTAATCTGACCGTGTACCGAGTCACAAAAAACATCCGCCACGGGCAGGCCAGACACGCCGAGCTCCTGTTTTGCTCACGACTAAGAGTCCTCCACACAGGGTCACACCAATTCATATTCCAACATACTCAGTGAAGACTGCTTTATTTCGCTTCCTTCCGTACCTGCTCAGCGAACATTGCTTTATAAAACTCATCAAAATCATTTTTCACGAAGCGAGGCACGTCTAAGTCTGTAGGCAGTTTCTGGGTGCGGTAGTTGGTGGTTTCGACTCTGCCGTTTTTTGTGAGGGCGAACACAAATAGTTCCTGATCGCCCTTGGCATTCTCCATACCTAAGCGGATGGGCAGCATGAAGCGTTTGCTCTCATAGGCAATCTGAATGGGGCGAAGAAATTGCTGACCAGAGCTATCGAAGGCATCCAGATTTACCCTAGCGACAAAAAACTTAAGGCCTTGCTTGATATAGCTGCCTAGAGTTTGCTTGGCAGAGTTGCTGACTTTGTAGTCATTTTGGTTCAACCAAGTCAGTAAGCGTCACTTGTTCTTTGCAGGACAGAATGAGTATGTCGTATTCACCGATTTGATATTCAGCTTCGATCGTTACGCCTAGCTCTTCACTTTGTACTGATATCGTAGCCATGGGGGCGGGTTGAGCGATAGTGTTCTCGGATCGAGTATTTTTTGCGCCGCGCTGCCATGCAAGGGTCTGGATCAAAGTATTCTACTAATCTTGGTGCAGTATAGGAGTCTAGGTGGTCAATGAGGGCGTTGTTGGTGACATGTATCTGGCCCTCTTGCAGTACGGTTGGTACCGGCACTACCATCGCGAAGTTCTTTGCATCACCCTCAAAGTCATTTGCCATGGTTAACACGGTTTTGTCTTCATCTCGAACTAAAACGACTTTTGAGGCTTCATTAAACAAATTAGTGTCTGCCTTGGCGACGTAAAATCCGCAGAATGCAGCCGCTGACTGGCTATACCCCAGTGCAAGGAGGGGTAAAAGAGCTTTGGTAATTTGATAGATGATCTTTGTTTTCACTGTGGTTCATTCCTGAGTATGGTTTCGGTATAGACCTTCTGCGGATCTTTGAAATTGATTTCTGTGGGCTTAGTCTGAATATTGTCGTCTTTTGTGATCTCTGCTTTTGGCCATTGGTAAGCGAATGTTTTGCTATATCGATCCATCAGCCAGACACTGGGATAGCTGAAAAACAGGGCGTAGAAAATAGCATTTGGTTCAAATTGCCAAAACTGAAGATAAAAGCTGACTATCGCGACTATGATGCCGAATAGCCAGCGATGGCTAGCCCGATTTGGTGTAGTTCGTGGATCAGAGATCATTAGCAGGCTAAATATTAACAGGCTGATATGGCTGAACTGATGCAATATTAGCGCTGCTGGTTCTTGTAAATATATGCCACGAATAATTATGAGTAGAGCATAGCTAAGGAAAAACCCTAGACTACACTGATAGAACTTGACCTTAGTAAGCACGTAGCTGCCCATGAAAACAACAGCTGTAATAAGCCACACCGCATTGCCCCAGCGACCGGGACTGACCCAAGCGAGATTTAACAATAGCAAGATTGTGATGGCGAAATTAGTAGGGTTAAAGCAATGCTTGGAGCCAAAATGTGTAGAGCCAATGCGCAGCAGGTACTTGGGGAGAATAACTAAGGCTGTCGCCAAACCCCATATCCATAATTCAGAGGTTCTGAGTAATAACAGAAGGGATAATCCAGAAATCATTGCACTCTGGTAGT
>VOPJ01008772.1:0-19658 GCA_014673585.1 Semibalanus balanoides | reverse complement strand
GAAGACTAATAGGCCGATAGTTTGTTGGGTCTGAACTCGAGCCTTTCTGCTTAAAAATGGGCGTAACACACGCCTTTTTCCAAGAAGAAGGGAATTTTCCTAATTGTAGTGATTTGTTAAAAAGTTTTGAGAAGGGATTAGCAATTATTAGTGCAGACATCTTAAGTAGTTAAGCCGGTATTTTGTCAGGGCCAGAAGATTTGTTCGTAGTCGAGTACAGTTATGAATTTTAAGAACTGTCTGTATTGTCAGTTTACGGGCGGACCTCTGATAAAGAGGGGACAGTGGGTTCGAGGGGGAGTTGTGACAGGCATTGGTTTGGTTTTGTTAGGCGGAGTCCAGTCTTGTTTGGGCAGCAAAGTGTCTATTGAGAATTGTCGCTTTGTAAGGTCGTCAGTAGAGTGGTGTTGCGCCGTCTTGCCCAATGAGTGGGTTGGCGGCGTGTGAAAAGCGTGAAGACGGCTACGTACTAATAAATTTTAAAACATTTTAAAATGTTTTAAAACATTTCGCGCAAAATAACCCATCGTGAAAACGGCTATTATTAACAATTAACAATAACAATAACAATCGATGGTCTAAAAACATTTTTTTAAGTGGACACTTGAGTGTCCAATCGGCAGATACGATACAGATACGATATCATTATGTACTAAAAAATAGGCGTAATATGCATTTGAAGCCCAAGTGATCCAACAGTTGTTAGCGCCAACAAGGAGACACCATGCGTTGTTGTATGATTTCTAACATCATTTGTTTGGCCAAAGTAACTGTGTTTGTGCCCATAAAATCATATTCATATCGATCGGTGTAGGTCAACTTCGAAATTTGACCTCAGGTCAGGCCAAGGTCAAGTAGATAATGTTGCACGTTGGGAGACAGATCTAAACGAGACAAGCACATTGGTGCTGGTTGCATTTATCTATTTTCATTCTGACGAGAGTTATGGATAAAATGTGCTCGTGACCTCACATGACCTCTGCTGACCCTGTAGGGGTCACGGAGCAAAAGTTGCACCTGAATCATCAATAATTGTTTATGATCACATGCCATTAAAGTAATTGGACTGATACCATACATATCAACGGAAAAAGGAAGCATTTACATATTTCCCCATTATCTTATGATGTGAAGATCACCAAATTGATCCGACCTTAGGTCACCGATATCACAAATTCGAGACTGCCAACTGTAGGCACCTATGTCTATGACTTTATTAAATCTCGTACGTTTGAGACCGATTGGTCAAACACTATGGCTGTGGTACGACTGCGTGTTTGATAAACAATGTAATGCAATACACTACGAACTTTTTGGAGATGTGGTCACGTGACCTGGCCTGGTGACCTGACCAGAGGTGACCCGAGGTCGATATTTGCACACAATGTGGATAATTGACGTCCGAATAGCTGTGCTAAGAACAGTGATGCTGCGCACTCCTGTTTTTCCGCTTGTTATCTCCAGATCTAATAGCTTTGATTTCTTATTCTTCAACACCTTCAGCATCATCACCAACATCCTCTAATTTAGATTCTGTATTTCACCGGAGAGTGGCCTCCAATTCGGATGCAAGAAGCCGTCTCGGGAAGTGATCGAGCAGCTCAGCTAGCTCATCTCTGTCATCAGAATAGCCACATAGGCAGTTGCAGAGTCCTACAACTTTCAATCATCAACATCATCAACAGTCGAACTGAACATCCGCTTCCTCCTCTGGTGGACAGAATTATTCAGCCTGATCAAAATCATCTTCCTCATCCAGGACATTATGATGTGCAGCATTTAGTCTGCAAAGCATCATAAATATTGCGATTAGCATTACGCATATTCATAATAATTATGATACAGTTTAACAATCCTATCGACTAATTGATGTCGTTTCTGCCGGTTGGGCACTATAGTGCCCTCCTAAAATTACACAGTCTGTCATTCACAAGACTTCACTAACGGCTGCTGATTTTACACTTTGCAGATGAACATACAACTCTCGGCTTGGGCAAGTACACTTTTCACTTTGTCTTAATCACACTATATAAGGGCATTGGTACTTGCGTGCATGGGTTGGGCAGCCGGATGGCGATCAGATCAACACTATGCATAGGATCCCTCATCAAGACTATGCATATGTCACTCATGCTACAGCTAGCAGAGAATCCAAAAGTTATGCGCAAATGGCACACGAAAAACTCACAGTAATCTTTTGGGCACATTGCCATCCTGTTTTTATGGGGTGGGGCATCGGTAAGCGCCAGGCATTCCCCGTAAGCCAGATTTATGCTTCGCCGAGATGCGTGAGCAATATGAGCCGGGGTTCCGCCAAAAGTGTAACTCGAAGCTAAACAGCTCGTGGGGGCGGGCGGGGTGCGGTTTTGTATTTGTTGAGGCACGTGCCGAAATATTTAGTAAGATTTCTCCTGTTTTTAACTTACATCGTGGGCATGTAGTGTAAGAACAGTGTTAATGTTCTATTGTGTTTCTGTATAGTGGATGTGGGCGCAACTTGGAGAAGACGCTTCGGTATCGATGGGTGCATCAGCATTTTTTGGTAAGCAGAATCTTCAACTCTAATTGGGCGCGGCTTTGCCTGAAAAAGTTCGATTTTGAATCACCGCAGAAAGAGACAAAGCACCAATGTCAAGTGCCTTAATCTGAATGGGTAGAGCGAGTATTAAAAAGGTCAAGCTGGAACGTCGCCGTGGCGACGTTCCAGACAAGATGGTGCGACCCCACACACTGCCCGACGATCACTACAATGGCTGCAGGACACATGAACTTGGAAACTGATTTGGAGTGGGCGCCCAACTCAGCAGACCTAAGCCCCTTAGACTTTTTCCTGTGGGGATACCTGAAAGCTCGGGTCTACGTCAATAAGCCGCGCAACACGGAGGGGCTGAAGGCAGCAATAAGGTCAGAAACCGGACGGATCCCGCAGGAGATGGTCGACAAGGTAGTGACACACCTGGAAGCCATGCGTTTCCCCATGGTCCTGCAGCGCAAGGGTAGTCATCTCGAGCACCTACTGTGAGAAAGTGCGAGTGTGGTGCTGCGTATGTCATATTTTCTGTTTTGCCATATTATTGTGAGTTTATTGGTGTATAAATCAAGTGAGCCCGATTACCAATACAAAAGTTATTAACCATGATCTGAGTACACTTTTTTCTGGGACGCATGGTATTCACTAGAAAGCAAAATATTTCGCTTGGCCAGCTTAGCTTAGGTACACACAACAGATTTGATATATCGTACCCGCCCTTTTCACCGGAAGCACGCGCCTGCAATCTACATAGACAGCTAGACGTCGTTACAGTCCGACAGCTCGATGCGACGAAGCACGCAAAGTGATTTCGGCTCGTAGCAGCCGTCGTTTCAGCTGGCAACGTCTACCTGGCGCCCCAGTTTCTGCAACTACAGCATGAAACAGTGAGTTTTATCGAGCAGCGGCACGCCTTCAGAATATATGGGTCACTGCAAGGGCCACTGGGTACGCTGGTTTATTAGTTGCTGGCTTTTCACGGATCGTGCTGCTATGCCAATCGAGCGACGCCATACTGTAAACAGACTCACTTTGTACATGCATAGTTCAAAAGCAGTGACGTGGCAGGGGGCAGTTATGTGAGCGTTTGATGGGAATAGAATCGAGTAACAAATGAAATTTACAATTTAAATGAGTGAACTTAAAGTGGAATATCCAGTCATGCTTTAGTCTGATTCCCCAACTACTTGAAGATGGTTCTGCGCTTGACTCGGCTAGTTAAAAAACTGTGCGCGCATTCTTCATTGGAAGCTGAGGGATATACACTATACATTTATTCAAAATGCAACTAGTTTATCTATTTCTTATGTAGCGCACCATATCCAGGTAAACGTATCGGGGTTATTTACAGCAGAGGTGGTCACGGGCCGGGCTGGCCCTATAAGCGGAAACCAATGGAACCAATTACCAGAAGCCACGAAACAGCTTTCTTATCCCGACTTTAAAAATCGCATCCTCACAGCAGTTAGGTACGCCTAAGCCCCCTTTATTTATTCATAATGGAACCAAAAACACGCAACATTCTTCACACCTGATTCATAACTGGCATGTCCAACTAAACGCTCACAGTTCACAGTGCAAGTCAGACTCCCCAGTATTCCTTGTGGGCACCCACAGAAAACACAACGCACTTCATCTTCTCATGTCCCACCATACACGCGTCATAGAAACGAATTGATTCAGAACATATCCCAGAGTCTCACTACAACTTTTGCGCAAAGAAATCCAGATCCATCCCAATTCACAAATTCCTACTACACGGCCACGAGTCTCAGTAGCGACGGCGGCCCGCGCGGTAGCCCGCTCACTTCCAAAATTACTTTGATAGCTCTACAGATTTCCTTGGTGTTAAATAAATTCTTAGTCCTGTGCAGGCTCGGCTGCGGCCGCTCTCCGCGGGCGCGCGCGATGTATGATCGGCTTGCACGCGATATGACCTGTTGATTCGCGCGGTTTGTGTTATTTCCTGCATGTTAGGGCATATGCATTGTTTACGAGTTGGCGCCTTGATTTTAAGCTTCTCAGCTTTTGCGCCAAGTCAATTTATGTGTACTAAACAAATATGTTTTAGAATAATAAACTTGATGATGATAAGCGATGGGCTGGGCCTGAGTCGGGTCTGGGCCTCAACTTTTAGGAAATCACCGGGCTCTGGACGGGCCTGTGCTGAAAATTCTGAGGTAATGCGCGCAAGCTCAGGTCAGAACTTAAAAATATTGTAACCAGCAGTTCACTTCCACAGCAATACACTGGTGCTGTGGCTGTGGCCTTTTACTATTTTGGTTGGCACAGTTGGTTCATTGTTTCACATCTACATAATAAAGGGCAAATGGAAAACCGTTTGACCGCTATGGAATAGAAAACCCTTGGATATGGATACAAAAAGGCCCATTACCATTCTGAATCAGCATACTGGACAGGAACGGTTTGGATCCCCAAAAAATACATAAAATATTTTCACCTGATATTACAAAAATGGCAACTTACAAATATACAAAAATCGGCGTCCCATCTTCCTAGGTGCACTTATCTACCTTAGTTAAATCTGGATGACGATTAGATTAAATCTGCTTCAAGTCGCGTGTTATGGGCACAATTAGTGCCTCGATTAGCGGAACTTGCATTTCTCTGTATATGCTGCGCTTTTGTGACATTCATTCTGAAGTCTTCGAATTCAAAATAACGACAACACTACTGTTACGGTTAGGTACATATGTACCTTGGTCAAGTCTGCTTTTAAGTGGTTTTAGTGCTCGAATTCAGCTGTATGTTTGACTGCGGCGTGTACGTCTACTGTCACCTGCCGACAGAACCACAAACGTAAGATTGCCGTTTCTATGCACCAATTATTGAACAGGTACAAAAACGTTAGATTGCATTCTGTCCCCTGCCGACATAACAGGCAACATTAGGTAATGAATTGTCCGGGCAACGCCGGGCACCCCAGCTAGTTTATTCAGACGGAGTGAGTGAGGCCGCGAAGCGGCCTCACTAACGTAGTCTTACAGATGGGCCAAAATCCAAACCATCGTCAGTGGCATATGCACTGCTAGACTCGCTTGCTTGCAATTACGAGAACATTGCTCACTTGCTGCTTGCTTGACAGTGGTTTCAAGGATAATAAAAACTACCAAGTTCCACTGCAATGATTATGCAAAAGTATAACTGATAAACTTAGCGCCGGTTAAAATACGACACATGAGGCTAACGCGCTACGACATCCAAAAATTTTACAACAACTGGAAAGAAACATCTCACCATCCATAGATAAAAAACTGAATAGTATCACTTGCATGAATGGACACTACAAAGAACAACGATGACTAACTTGGAACCATCCTCACATCCTACCTACACGCAGGTCACGAGCAATCAGAAACATCAAACAACTAACATAAGTGACCATCCAGAAAGCCGAAAAGGAATCAGAGAAAGTATTAGCTATCTACTAATTGCCATCAAACAACAAATGCTTTATGCTGCCGGACACAAATGAAATAACTCGCTCCGTCTGCTTCATGCCATGCATGCCTTACTAGTAATACACAAGTAAATATGATAGGATTATGATTGCAAATTTTATGAAAATAATTATGTGCTTCAAATGAGCGGGCCAGACTAGACCTGGGCCTCCAAATTTGACCGGGCCTGGGCCTGGTGTTCGTGGGTCCGGGCTGGGCTGGGCTGGGGCTCGTGAGCCCGTGACGAATACTGATGTACAGCACGCATAATATGACAATGTGTGATGGAGCTGTGTATGAGCTTAACTTGCAGCTTTTCAGGCTATTTTAACGAACTTATTTTTTAACACAGTTAAAATAGAAGACAACGTTCGTCGTTGCAGCAACTCTAACCAAGCACAGGTTGAGGTGAAAGAAATAAAAACAATCCATGGATCACGGAGTGGTAAAATGACTTTTTTTATAATCGGCGAGAGTCTGTTAACAGTGTATAATAAGTATGTACACTGATAAAAGTACTGAGAAGTACTGAGTACAGGGTACGTACAGTGAATTGGACCTGGCGATTGTGCGCCATTACGTTTTTGATATTGCATGCCGTTTCTGCGTGACGTGTATTAGTAGTGCGTCTTCACGCAGCTGTGGGAAGTGGATGCGGGTGCCTGCGGGTTCCTATTCAAATTCATGGTTAAATTTCAACAGTTGATTTTTCCTTCCCGCATCGAGTGCATCGTGCAGTTGTTGCAACTTTCGTTCAATGCCTGTTTGAATAGGCACCCGCATCCACTTCGCGCAGCGGCGCGAAGACCGTGTTTTGCAGCCTTTGGACTCCTTCTACGCGGTCTTGACCTTGAACTGCCTTCCAGCGCTTATTACCATCACCTGAACTCGTGACAAGTTCATGGGTCATTTCAACTGACTCGAACAGCATAGCGGAGACATTTATCACAAGCCACAAACCGTAAGGCAATTTATATTTATGCCTGTCAGATACCTTTACTAGACCCTTCTGCATTCCAAGGAAATATCATTTTACATTCCATTTTTATGTAAACGAAGATTTTATAAAACGCTGCATTGAAAGAACGTGAATAGTTTCATACAAATAGAGTTACGTTTCAGCTTTCGAGTCATATCAGGTGACACAAAAACATGTTTGGTATGCTCAAGCGTGTAGCAAGGAGGCCTCAGGCCTGGTGGTTGTCGAATCGTCCCACATGTCATGCAATGTAGTAGAAGAACACGCCAGAGCATCGGCAGTTTCCGGGCCGCTCAAGTTTCACGTGCGCTCGAAACCCAAACAAACTCAACTACTCGCACAATGTTTTATTGGCTTAAAACCTTTGCCGTTTGGTCTCAGTCGACAGATCGTTAGCTGAAAACAAACTACTCGACCTGGAGAAGACTGAAGGCATATAGATACCGGATACCACGCTACTACTAATCCACCTACTGATCACCTACTGATCATCAAGAAGATAATCACAACTAACTTTTACATAATTATTTGCTAATTTACCACCAAAAATACGGCATTTTTAACAATTTTATATTCTTACCAACATATTATACAAAAATTCTGAGAAGACATTTTAAGAACAAAAATCGTTTGCAAAACTTGTGTAGTTAAGGAATGGATAAGTATACTAAAACTTTCCTACTAAAACATTTCAAAACTTCTTAAGATGTTTTAAAATATTTCGCGCGAAATAATCCATCGTGAAAACAGCTACTATAAATTTCGCGCTGATAGCGCTGTTTTTTTTAGCTATTGCACAAATTTCTTAGAGGGGCGTTATTTACCCCCTCCCCAAGCCAATGGCAGGCACAAAGATGAAAAATCAAACTCAGAGATGTAATAATTAATATCAACTCCAAAAAGGTTCAAAACACCTTGAACTGAGCGCGCATACCAAAGCACAACTCTAGCTCCAAAAACAGCTGAACTCCTACCACGGCAAGGGTATATCCTTCGATACATGCCGTGCGAGCCCCTAATCTTCAGCCGGAGCACGGCGACGGCGCCGGCTGGTCCGAGACAGCGGCTTTCCGAAGACGACAGCCGTGACTCGATAATCGGGCACGGCGTCGGCGGTGATCAGCGCGCGGCGCCGGCTTATTGGATGCGGCGGCCGAGCCGAGCGCGCTGATAAAGGGGTAACGCAGTTACAGTCGGACGCACGGCCGGCGCCGCGCCGGGAGCATCGGAGTGGATGCTCTCGCTCTGGACAATTACCTTAGCCTGCGGCGCTGGTGTCTCGTATGCACTCTGTCTCCTCTGCGGTGCGGTCTGACGGCCTCTCTGGCGGCGGCGATCAGGGATGTGAACCGCTGGGGAATGGCTAGAGAGAGTGGTGTGTACGAGAATTGACGGCAGACAATATTGGTGGTCGACCAAGGCTAGGTCATATTTCCCATGTCTGTTGTGTTCCGGTATCCTTGGCGTGTAGTGCAGTGCTGCGAAAAGGATGTTAGTTTAAAGGCAATGTCTGCACAGTGCGCTGCTGCTGTAAAAACTCAATACTCCAACTGTGATGACATAATATTCGAAAAAATCAGCATTAATATATATAATAGCTGCAAACGGACCGCCTTGGGTAGTTCCAAAGACAGATTACAAATATTGTTTGTCCCTCATATCGCGTATTTAATCCACTACATTGTTCTCTCAGTTATTTAAAATGAGAAGGCTTTAAATTCGATAATGCAGATGGGATGCGCCTGAAGTGTTCCCCTTTTCAAAAGACCTGACGAATCAAAATTATTGAAGAAAAAAAATGAGTTTTGTTCATATTTAAGCAGACATCGAATAGTGTGACAGTACCAAACGTTTCAATCAACCTCAGCGGCAAACGATTTATTTTTGAAACAATAGTTTCTGGTTTAATCGATATGCTGCAATGATATTGTTTCTATTTTGAAATTTAAGTGTTTTTTTAGACAAAACATCATTTCATTATTTGTTAAATATTATAAATTATTATTCAAAGATGCTAAACTTTTTGGATACGTTAGCTCTGTTTGATGCTACTTGGTGCAGGTTTATTGCCATGCCATGGATTCAACACATCTTACGTACGGAAACCAAAGCTATTGAACAAGCCTTGCGAAGGCTCATAAAATAAGCTTTGTCTTACTTTTGCAGAGCTCTGCGTGATGCAGTGAAGTCATTCTATTTGTAATGAAACTAGGCTCAGTTCTATGTCGCATAAAACACGCAACAGTAATTCAGTGATGCTACAAAAGTAAAAATAACCTCAGCATACTCAGGTTTTATTGTTTTAACCCGCGCACGGATGGGGTCTGAGAACTTAGAACGGACGGGTGCGGATAAACCGCCCCCCCCCCCCAGAGATCCGAAAACTACCCAACGTAGCGAAAAGCGGAAAACGGTGTTGGGTAGGTCGTTACAGTTACTAGAGAAAGTGCTCATTTTTTATCAGGTCAATATTGAGGTCACCAGAGATCAAAACAAGTCAAATTTTCCCATATTTCGAGTAAATTGAGCACTGCTTCACATAATCCGGACTAGCTCAATAATTACGATAGCTAGGAGCAATCCGAAAAAACGGAAATGCCCTTGAAACGCTCTGTCTGTAACATGCCTTCAAATTTGAAATAGGGTCGACGGTTTAGGCATCAGAGGTCAGCCAAATTGTCAAAATGCTTAATGTCATGGAAAAGTTTTTTTGCTAATAACTTTTTATTTATCATTGCTAGAGCAACTATTTTGTCATTATCATGTTTCTGTAATCACGGCACATCGAATCATATATCGTATGACTTAGCTAGGTAAAAAACAAATGACCTGACCTGACCTGAGGTCATGTCAAGGTCAAAACAAATTTGATTTAATTCAATGGAGAACGACAAGAGAAACAGAATGGTGAAAACCATAGCACTCTACTTCACGTAAAAGATGAGTTATTGTGCAAAAACGATATGCCCTTGGGACACATTGGATTTGACCTTCAAGAGGTCACGGAAGAAAATTACAACATGCATTCTTCTGCTAAGCTCCAAAATAGTGACAAGGATGACAAATTACCACATTTAGCCAGGTTTTGTTCGATTGGGGCGCATTTCAATTTTTCCCCATTTACTTATAATGGGAGGTCACGGAATTGCCTCAGGTCACCGAAATAAAAAATCTGAGATAAACGAAATGTAGATACTACTGGCCTTATTACACACGGTGAGTTTCAAACTGTTTGGTTCACCACTGTGGCTTCGGCAAGATGTCAAACTTTAAAAAACGTGACTTGAGGTAAGGTCATTTAATGTGACCTGACAACGTGACCTTCAAAGTTATGAAGTCATTTTTTCAGAAAGTGTGGGTAATTGATGCCCAAACATCCATGCAAAGTTTGGCGGCGCTTCACGACGCCGTTTTTCCGACACTTCTGAAAAACCTCCGGGGGCGGATATCCGCCCCCGTTCGTGCGCGGGTTAACTCTCGCCCTACGGGAGCTTGTCTGACCTTCGCCCTACGGGGGGTCCTAAAACTAGCCCCTAATTACTTCCAAACTAAGCAGCATAGAGCAAGGCGGTAGGAACCGGCATGTTGCCTGTCATGTGAGGAATCTAACGGTATCCAATTTGTAGGTTTCAGGTCAACGGGTGACACTCCAGGCCAAGTGAATGACCTCGACTGGACCACGTCCAGAATAGCGATTTTGCTGTCAGAAAACCTAAAAATTAGAAATTGATAAATGCAAATACAAATGCATGTTCCTAAGACTAGTTTCGTCTCAGAAATTTATATATATATATATATATATATAAATATGTTCGTATCTGGTCAAAAATGTCAATAAAAGTGAATAAAAATGACGTCTTGAGTTTCTTACGCTTAGGGAGCTATCACTCAGTCAAAATTTGAGATATTGCTTTACAATTTGAATTGAGTATTTTCCATGCCTTACTCATACTCTTTTACATATATTCTGTGTCTTTTAACATTTGTGAAAAATTTGATTTTAAGGTGATTTTCCCATTAAAAAAATGGGTAAAAGAATGAAAATGGAAATCAGAGATTGACATTTTAAAGAAAATTAAATTTTATCTTTTCGCCGTTTTCTGTTTAGAAATTGTATCAAAACTCAGTCTACGATTTTTATAACATTGATCGTTTTTCCACCAACATGACGTCACTAAAATGTCATTATCTTTCAAACTACTGAACCAATTTTAATGACATTTGGACCGCTTGCGTATAATTGTTGTAGACTCAGTTACTAAATATTTCAGCAAGATCGGTTTTATGTGTAAGAAGTTATGCTAGAAAAACCTCAGGGAAGTCGTTTTAGGACTCCCGTAGGGCGAGGGTTAAGCATTGACTTTGCCTGTAACTGAAGTTTCCTCTGTTGACGATGTTCCAAATAAACAATAAACAATAAACAGCACAATTTCAACTTATAAGGTTACTGCATCATTGCCGCGACTTTGTATAGCAAACTCAGTTCTCTCAGCTTCACCGCCATTGAGACGAGGTAAAATTGTAAATTGTAATCAAATGCGTTAACATTTGCACCCATGTCTTCCCAAAGTCTCATAGCAGAAGTGGTGAAGATAAGACCTGGACCAGCATTTCAAAAGCATGTGTGACTCCGAAGTAGGAAGTACTCATTTGCTGCAGATTTACTGAATGCCACCAAACTTGCATATCGGTTCAGGCTGAGAACGGATATTGGTTCTGATTAGAGGTGGCAAAAGCTGATATTTTTGGGACCCAGACCCGACCCGGTCCCAATAACTGAAAAATGGACCCAGTTTTACCCGGTGCAAGGCACAAATTTGGACCCAGCGGACCCAACTAGCAAATGTTCGTCTCGAACTAAATATTGCAAACATTGCACTATACAGTTAGTGACATCGAGCCTAAAGCGTCACATATGTAATAAACTCAATTGCAAATACTACAGTTCAGATTGCCACATCTACAAGAAACCTGCGTATCAGGAATGACGATTGCCTGAACCAGCATGAATCATGAGTTGGACCCCAGTCTGCTACACCAGAATCATTTGGCGGGACCCAGTCTGGAACCAACTGGGTCCAATGGGTCTAGAAGAGACCGTGGTTCTCGGGGGCCACGGTGTTTTGCCACCTTCTGGTTCTAATCCTTATCTAAACCCGACAGACCGACGGCACGGCGATGAATTAGTGTTTCAAGTATATTTATCCGTCACAATCTAGTTCAAACATCAACCTGGACCAGCATTATTCAACCGTAGGCGGTTGGCCTTGCCTACGGTTGAATGTGCATGATCATCATCCGTTTGGACGATATCGATTTGTCAATTAATAACGGCTGCAGACGAGTTTTGTTTATTTGTTTATTAGCTATAAAACAACCACAGGCCGAAGCCCATTTACGGATGTAGTCAAATCACACAACCTCTAATTCACAATCATACCTAAACCTAACACATGATGACACATGACAATAAATAAATAAATGGATAAATAACTGATACCTTTAGGATACATAACAGTGACATAAAAGTATAAAAGCTCTATGATACTAAGCCTAAAATCAGCTTAAACAAGTCGCACCGCTTGCCTCAACCACTGGAATCTAAAGCTGACCTTCACTGCCATGCAAACTTAAAAGCTTGCGACTTAAAGGTAACTGAAACAAAATAAATCAGATGTCTGGCATTGTCCTGCAAGAAGTACTGTGTGGCAGTCGCTGGTGGTACCGCGATAAAAAGCTGGCGTACAGAATTCACCCTACCACCCGGCACACGAGAACAGTCCTGTGTGGTTGTGTACTCGGGTGGGAGCAGACAGGTGAGGGAACATTGACACTAGATGTTTGGCAACTGTCAAGAACGGCCATGAAATTGACAGATGCAAAATGTTTATGTCGGCTGAATGAACGGCTTTACATGGATGACATTAAAAATGTTTCAGCAGTGAAGGCATAGTCCAAGGCGGCGGACAGCGGCGCGAGGTTCTACATCCTAACCATATAAGAAATCTTGTCTGCAGACGCTCGAGGCGTTTCACAGTGGGTCTGCGGCGCGCCACGACCGAGACAACAACACTTACCATGAGTTCAATCACGGAACCTTACGATGGGCGTCTATACGCTGCCCAACGATTGCATGGTTGATTAAAAGTCCCAGGCGGGCGAAGAACATGGAGACATTTGTGACACCTACGCATTAAGCAAAACGAGAATGCGGTTGGCCTGCCTACGGTGAATGTACATGATCGGCGAATGTCAGCTTAGCATCTAATATGACGCCTAAGGCGCGCAACTGTTGACGATCCTCTCCAGTTGATGCCCATCTAATACAATAGGTACAGCGATGGGGCTTTACGAAGGGTGAGCATGATAGTCTTGCATTTAGGCTGGATTGAGCTTCAAGTGCCAAATTTTTACCATGAGCGTAAGCGCGTCCAGGTCGGCCTGAAGGAAACGGTATTTTCGTGATGTGGAGATTGCGATGGAAAATTTTACATCATCAGCATAGCTAAACAAGCCTGTTTGATGTTGTTAGGAAGGTCAAGCGAGATAACAGTGCGAACATAAAGGGACGACGAATGCTGCCTTCCGCACACCGGGACCCAAAACGGTGTCCAATCGGAATGCTTCCCATCGAGAATGACTCGCTGGGAGCGCGAGCCACAGATTAGGACCGATCCAGCTATATCGCAGACCTTGTGATGTTAATGAATGTCGAGTTTGGTATAAAATTAGCCTGTGTTGCCTGGTAAAAGCGGACGAATATCGAGATTGGGCGTCCGTCTGCGATCCCTCTTGCCTTTGAGGACAGCAGTGCTCCAGAAAGCTTTAGTATTAGAAATACAAGCTCGTTTGGTGGATAAATCCATGTTGTGAGACCAGGCAGTGCGGGAAGACATGCCGGAAGCAAGCTCTCACACACTACCTTCTCCAAAACTTTAGAGCAGATTGAGCAGATTGATTAGAGCAGATTGAGCAGAGCCCTTTTTAGACACAGGCATGACGTTGGCCCGCTTCCACTCAGAAGGGAACACCCCGGACTGCACTGACAGACGACATATAATTTCCAGGGGGACCGCCAAACTCGTCGGCACATCACGTAAAATACGGGCACTTAAACCATCAGGTCCACAAGCCTTGTTCCACCCACTGAGTTCCCGCAAAAGCATCGCCACACGCCGCGGCGGTACATGAATGGCTGATATCCCGGCACAGTTTAAGACTGGGTGGTTCCGGCGTGTCGTTAACGATGAGGGTCGCTAAATTTCTTCGAAAAACATGCATTAAAACAGTTCGCTCGAGCAATGACATCCTTATATACGCAGCCATCGTACTCAATAACGGCTGACACCTTCCCACTCGATTTAAGTGATTTAACAAACGTCCAATATCGCTTCGGGTTAAGTTGTCACTACTGTCAATTATTTACTCTTCACCTGGGAGCATGTGATCTGGATCTGGATCTGGCGCTGTACAGCTGAGCTCAGATAATTTGACCATCGTTGTACATGTGAAATGCGGTTGGTCAGTTAAAGATGAGGCCTAGCCGGAGGCAAAGGGCGAAGCAAAACTTTGGCTGGCACCGTAGTCTTCTCCAAGATAACACATGGTAGCTGACACAGACCCTTGGTACCACTCAAATGCTTTTTAAAGACAAATTGTGCGTAAAATTGGTCAGCACCCTCCTCCGATGCAGGTTGTTACACAAAAATATAAAATCCATGTTTACTTAAAGGGAGTGTGCCTACTTTCATCAGTCATGTGGAGGTGATGACACTGGTCTATAGAACATATTTGTCTGATCTTATCCACTACTTCATTTTTCCCAGATTCACTTCTACTGGTTGCTTCGAGATATTCAAAAACTCGCCAAGCATCAGTATGGCAATCACAAACATTCTTATATTCGCCAGAGAGGCTTTCGTACTTAGAAGCGTCCTTATATATCTTACAAGCACTAGCATACGAGCATACTCATACTCGATATCGTTAGCGCTGGCCAATAGAAAACAGCTTCACGGCTGATACAGCTGTCAAACAGAGGCCTCGATAACTATTTTAAGTTGTTCGTATGGGGTTTAGTGCCTTAGGTGCGCCATTCTAGGTAACATCTTCTTTACTCTGTTATAGTGGTGATCGCTGATGGATATCGAAACAAAACAATATGCAAAATAAAACTTAAATACAAATCAACTAAAAGGGCTCCAGTTGTATATTTGGTCGTATCCAATAATCAAACCAATAGCTTCTTACTGTAATTTAAATATATTTGACATTCCATAAAAGTAGGCACACTTCCTATAAGATTGTGGGAAAGGTCCATTTAGTGCAAACATGCTTTGGCACCGCTGACTTGTCTCATGTCATTGTATCACTTGAATTATCATGTTTTGCTTATTCAAACTATCTGCGAACCTTATAAGAAAGCTCATTCATAGCTAGCTTGACCTGAATGCACATACAACTTTGCTCCGGAACCGGTGCTAAAAATGCAGTCAACCCGAACAATAATCACGTACAGTGCTTCCTTCTCTTTCTGCATTAACGTCGGTGTTCCTTCCGCCTCCTCATTCATCTGCGCTGGAGGCCTGGCCGCGTGCCATCCACTTCCTAATACCTCCTCACTATCACCCAAATCCTCCCCTGCCATCTCCGCCCAGCACTGATCCGCTGCCTTCCGCAACCCCCCCCAACCCCACCACCATCAACGGCCCTTACCGCACGTCCCACTCCCATCGGCCGCCCTTACCGCCCTCCGTTCAGCCCCGCCGGACGTCTCGGTTCTTGCTTTCGGCCGCTGCACCGGAAGTGTGTGTGTGTGTGTGTTGGTGTGTGTGTGTGTGTGTGTTAGTGTCGGTCGTGTCGGTGTCGTGTGTCGTGTTCGTGTGTGTGTGTCGTTTCCTGTTGTCTTGTGTCTGGTCTTGTGTCTTGTGTCTGCTGTCTTGGTTCTGCGTCTGCGTCTTGCTCTTGCTCTTGCGTCTTGCGTCTGCGTCTGCGTCTTGCGTTTTGCGTCTTGCTCTGCGTCTTGCGTCTGCGTCGTGTGTCCGTGTTCGTGTGTGTGTGTCGTGCCGTGTGTCGTGTTCGTGGTGTCGTGGTCGTGTGTCGGTGTTCGGTGTCGTGTGTCGTTGGCGTGTCGTCGTTCGTGGTGTCGTGTGCGTGTGTCTTGTCGTGTGTCGTGTGTCGTGTGTCGTGTGTCGTGTGTCGTGTGTCGTGTGTCGTGTGTCGTGTGTCGTGTGTCGTGTGTCTTGCGTCTTGCGTCGTGCGTCGTGCGTCGTGTGTCGTGTGTCGTGTGTCGTGTGTCGTGTGCCGTGTGCCGTGTGTCGTGTGCCGTATATTGTGTGCCGTGTGCCGTGTGCCGTGTGCCGTGTGTGTGTGTGTGTTTTGTCAGTCTGTTCCTGGCCGGCTCACCCCATACCGACGGAGCGGCTAATTGGTTTTCCCTGTTGATTATCACCCTTTCCCCATCGATATCGACGTCTGGCGACGCTTCCTTACGCGCGGCCTGCTCCGCCGCGCGGGGGGTGGGGAGAGTGGTAGAAGAGTTAGCAGGGTGGAGCGATTGGTGGAACGCGTTAGAAGAGGCGGTGCGATTGTGGAAAGATTTGGAACGATTGGTGAACGATTGTGGAACGATGGTGAACGATGTGTGAACGATGGTGGAACATGGTGGAACGAGGGAACATGGTAGATAACGATGGTGGAACGAGTGAACGATGGTGGAGACGATGTACGGACGATGATTGAACGATGATGGCGAAGGTTGGCACGATGTGGGGGAGAACGATGTGACATGGTGGACCGACTGGTGGAACGATTGTGGAACGATGTGAACGTTAGTGGAACGATGGTGGAAGAATGGGGAACGATGGTGGAACCGGTGAACGATGGCTGGAACGCATGAATGTGGAACGAGGTGGAACGATGGTGGAACAGTGGCAAAGGTGGGACGAAGGTGGGACGGCTTGGAGAGGCAATAAGTAGTTGAACTAGAGGAGGAACGATACCAGAGCATATAGGAGACAAAATTAAGACCACCGACAATCGATTAAAACCAGAGCTGATATTATTTTAAAAGTTATTCGGAAGCAAGCTAACTTCGGCTACAGTGAAATAACCTACCCATCTCGTATCATAATTGATCAGTGACATTTTTATCATTTATGGACAAAGTTTTGGCCAACAGTCTATTGGAGTTGGGCGAAGGAAAGTTAAGCGACTTTGGGCTCACTCCATCGCATTCAGACAGACGCGAGAATCTTGATATGAATTGATGTTTGACTTGAAGATCGTTCTTCCGCCAACTTAGCACGCGCACGGCTGGTGGTCTGCACCAAACAAGAACGGCTGGGGGACTGATTTGTACCCCCTTCCTATGATCTCGAAAACCAAAAAACGAAAGCCGATCTAAAAGACTTGAAGAAGAAAAAAAACGCACAACGTAGCGACAAACGAAAAAGATGTTATATAGCTCGAGACAAGCGCTTTCGAAAGTATATTGATCTGTTTTAGGTCAGGCTATTATAGAGGTCACCAGAGGTCATCAAAGGTCAGATTTTACTATTTTTAGGACTGCGCTCTAGAAACTCTCACATATATCTCGGAAACTATGATAACTTGGAACAAACCAAGAAAAAGCAATCAAAAGCTCTTGACCAATGCAATCACCAGCAGCCTCGATTAGATATCAAGATTAGCCAAAGGTCATCATGTCAAAAACGCTATTGCTGCAAAGCCTGTTTTTCGACTATAAACAGTAGACGCGCTATTAAAGAATGTTTCACTTCTCAAATTGTCCAATGTAGCCGCTTGGGTGCAAATAAAGTAATGCTGCCGAACACGATTCCTTACATTTGTTTCTTACAAACAGTGCCAATTTAATGAAAACTAATTTTAGTATTTGGGCTGATGACTGTCATATAAGGATTTGAAATAGAGAAAAACCTTCACCTGCAATAGACTGACTAGTGTATGGCTAATGTATAGCCAAATGTAACAACAAGTCTACTTCAATCAACATTGAATAAAGAGAAAAATGACACATCGGCTTAACCGATCAATACACTAAGGCTTATTTTTGCAGATGTCCAAAACTAAACTCAAATTTACTTCAATCGGAACTCTGGGTTTTTAACTTCTACATCAACTTATTTCAAGCAAATTCCAGCAAAATGGCTATCTCAACTCAATATAAGTTAATGTGAAACCATTCCCTAAGCCAACGTTAATACGCCCCCAGTATTACGCCAAATGGTCCGGTAACGGAATTTCTGTACAACAAGTATAGCAGAAACTTGCTTTTAACGCCCACCTCGGCTATAAAGCCAATCAACCGCGCTAAGTCATCATGACGCCACTCCTCGCTACTACACGTGCAGAACGCCACGATGCTGCGGTTTGCTGCGTCATGTTCAGTCCGGCATGACACCCGGACGATGTCAGCGCATCATAGCCCGAGTGTCTCGGGGATTTACCGCGCGCCGACGCAGTTCCCAGCGACAGTGCAAAGGAGTGCCGCACCCGGCACCACTGCGCTGGTGTGATAATCATGTGTCTTTTTGGTTGTTTATGCAACTATATTAGGAACTTCGAATAATGCGCCCATCGGTTATTAAGCCCAAAAACGCTCGGTCTCAAGTTGGGCTTAATAAGCGGCGTCTACTGTATATCATTTTACCTGATCGAGCAGTAACTTTGACGCCATCGTGTTTGTCTCGTTAAGGCGCTTTGAAAAAGGTTAATGGTGACCTGAGTAGGTTAACTCCAAAATTTGAACTCATGTCAAGGTCATTTGGTGACCCAGGTAGGTCATGCTTCAAATGTGACGGCGTGGTTTGACGAGGCAAACACAGTAATTTGAGCTGCTCGTCTCTATCGTTATTCTATCAAATGTTATTAGCAAACCATTGCTGACTACCTCAGATAACCTCAGATGACCTTGCAGAAGTCAATTAGCAACAATTTTACCTGAGTCATCAAGAATGAGCTAACATAGCATGATTCTGAATGAAGTTGTCTGATCCAATACATGTTCTCTGAATAGGAGCATTTTCATATTTTCCCTGTCACTTATAATGGGAGATATCGAAATTGACATGACCTTAGGTCACCGAAATAAATCGAAAGGTACCTACGATCTTATGAAATCTTGTAAGTTTGAAACCGATCGGCCAAAAAACTATCGCTGTGGTATGACTGCAAACGTTATTGAGCTAGGGCCACGTGACCTGGCCTAGTGACCTGACCTGAAATAACCCGAGGTAACAAAATTTATATTATATGGATAATTAATGCTCAAATAGCTGAAGGAAATGTAATGGAGCTGCGTGACGCCGTTTTTTTGCCGCTACTCCTGAAAAACCGGAGTGAGGCAGAAATCAACAGTGCGCGTTTTAAGGTCTTCAATCAGGGACTCGTCTAGCATGTTAACTAGGGGGCCAATACCCCCCCCCCCCCAGTCACAGCTCCAGCCCCCCAGTGGAGCTGAAATTCGGCCACTGGGGGAGGGGCAGCGCGATTTGCGCCAGCAGTCCACAATGAATGCCTAACGCCTTTGTGGTCTTGCGCCGCCAAAAAGATAACATTTCAGGTGATGAAATGAAGACAATTATAGATAGTCTGGTGGCCAAGCTGCTTTAATTGACAGCAATTATGTTTAAAGCTATTAGTTAAGTAGCTTTAAACTAAATGTTGA
>VOPJ01008771.1:19668-50722 GCA_014673585.1 Semibalanus balanoides | reverse complement strand
AACAGATTTGCAATCAATTCATATTTAGAGGTCGCTCAACGAGGTCAAATTTTGGACATTATGTGGAAAATACGTGGTATTTCACAATGCTACAGACGTGTATGTAATTGGAAATAGAGATGTGTTTTGGTCAATTATTACCAAATACATGCTTAATAAGATAATTGTTTAAATATTTTTGATATTAGGTCCCCCTCGTTACTCGGTCCCCCTTGCCTGTTAAGAGGGAGGGGGTCTCATGGGCGCCCATCTTCCAATCATTGGCTCACTCAGGGCCCTCTTTCTGGGTGCCGTTTCCATGCAGTTGGGGTCCTGGGACCATGTTGTAGGGTCGTTGTGAAGAAAGTCGCGTTCCAGACGCAGGAATGTGAAGAAGTCCGCTGTGCTGGTGGTGACAAAGTGGGCAGCAGTTTTGCTTGGAATGACTTCGACGGTAGCATCGACTTAATCCAGTCGCCGAAAGGGATCATCTGACCCCTGCTCTTTTCCATTGCCTTGATCATGTCCCGCTTGATCGAGGCTGGCAAGATTTCATCAAAGAGCGTCAATCCCACGATTATTTCGCTCGGGTGTGTACCATAGGTAGGTGGCAAAGGAACGCTGTCGACCTTGCCTTACTCACCGCCTTGTTGGGGTAAGCCAGCAGCCCTTGAGAAAAGCCAGGTCCTGCGCCGGGGTCGCTACCGACTGCGACGCCTTAAACCAGGCCGTCACGTATTTGGAGACGGTGAAGGTGACGAATCACCGGAGATCACCGAGATGACTACCGCTAACTTTTATTAATTGCCATCATCGTCCTCGGTGGACAACCCAGCGAAGAACCCGCTTCACTCGCCCGGGCGACCTCCACTATGCTCATTGCTCGCTGGATGGTCAAGGTCCTGTATGCCATCAAGGTGTACCTGTTCCGAGTCCAGTTCTCACTGACGGCAGCCGAGACATCCGACATCCTTCAAATCGTCACCGTCAGTGTCTCCGCATACGCGACGGTCCGGTCTAAGGTGCACTAGTTGGAAGCGGCTCCGGCGCAAGACCTGGCTTTTCTCAAGGCGCTGCTTACCCCGACAAGACGGTGAGCAAGGCGACGGTCACAGCGTTCCGTCGCCACGTCCTGTGGTACCTGAGCAGTGAGCAAAAGAATCATGGGATTGGTGTTCTTCGATGACGACTTCCCACTTCCCAGTATCGATCAAGCGGGACATACTCAAGGCTATGGAGCAAGAGGAGTGGTCAGATGATCATCTTCGGTAGCTGGCTCAAGTCGACGTCATCATCGAAGCCATCCCAAGCAATCTCGTGGCCCACTTCGTCACCACCAAAACGGTGGACTTCTTCACAATCCTACACCTGGAACGCGACTTCCTCCGCAACGACCCTTCAGCATGGCCCCCGGACCCCAACTTCAGGGAAGCGGCGCGCAGAAAGAGGGCCCTGGCTGTGACGAACGATTTTGCTGAAGGGGTGTGGCGCTTATGCAGCAGTTTAACCTGGCTCTCACGAAATATGAGGAAAAAGTGCAATACATGCTTCAAGTCGTCGAAAGCCACCGCCGAGGCCATCCTGACGCTTACAAGTCTTCAGCAAACTCTGCGAACAAGGCAACAAGGAAAAGAAGATGGGCGCCCATAAGACACCCACCCCCCTTGAGGGCCTAATACTTATAACGAGGGGGACCTAGAACGAAAAGTATTGAAGCAATTATGTTATTTAGCATGTATTTGGTAATAATCGTGTAAAATATGTTCTAATTTACAAATACATACACTTCTGTAACATTGCAATATACTGCATATTTTCCTAAAAATGTCCTAACTTTGACCACGTTGAGCGACCTCTAAATATTAATTGATTTATCAATCATTTTTCGCACTTAGATAATATTTCTCAAATAACGATATTCAGAAACAATCATGATTCAAATCATTAAGGTATGTCCAGAACACTTCATTAAAATTACCCATGTTTTCACCGTTTTTGGCCAAAATGTTCAAACTTTGACCTCATTGAGCGACCTCTAAATATTAATTAATTTCAAAAATATTTTACACACATTGTTTTCGATGAGATTCGAACCAGAAAATTGCCTGTCCCGATACAATTTCTGGTTTTCGAAAAATAAGGCAAACCTTATATTAGATAATAATATAGTATATATATATATACTATATATATATTAATTATTATTATAATATATAGTGGTAATATAGTAGTTATAGTATATATAAAAAAATAACATATATATAATATATATTTATATATATATATATTTATATTTATATAATTAGATATTAGTTATCGAGTATATATATGATAATTGTATATATATTATAATATATTCTTATATGTATGTATAGTATATATATAATATCAATATGCTATATATAATAGTATTCATAATAAGTATACTATATATATATATATATGTCTTATCTATTATATATGATCATATATATATATATATATATATTATATATATATATATATATATTTTATAATATGGTTATATATATATATTATATATATATATATATATTATATATTATATATATATATATATATTATATATATATATAAAGTCGCCGCAAGGGTCACAAATTTGGCTGGGAAGTAGTTTTTAACGCAACTGTAAGCCGACACACTTCTCACACATCTGCCAATGACGTAGCCAAAATATATCGTACAATGCCTAAAACTAGTGGTAGTCCTTCTAGCGGAAGCCCGCTACGTGTGCTGTGACGTTGAGCATGCGTTTGATGCTGCAACCCCGCATGTTGACCAGCTAATTTGTGTTGTGCTGACTGTCACGTAGAGGAGCCGCAGGGCCTGCACAATATGTGCCTGCTCCATTGCGTCGGCTCGCTCGCGCAGCTTGGAGATCCAAGTACGGGCCGGACCTTGCATGGGTTGCATTTCTACTCACTTCGTCAGGAACTGTGTCGTTGGCTTTGGAACTTTCCGTCTGTGTTCCGAAACTACTTGGAGGAGGAACTGCTTTTGATCCTCTTGTCGAGTGAGGGTGGCGTTGAAGTCTTCGATGAGTTTGACCCCCTCTCTGCAATGTCGTTGACTACTGAGATCGAGTGCAGGAATGCCTTACCATGCATGTAGTCTGGATGACTTTCCCATTCTGTTGGGTCTACTCGAAGGAATTGCGTGGGATCGTGCGTCTCGAAGAAGGACATGGTGCCTGTGGTGCAGAAGTCGGCCAGCTGTGTCTCCTGGATCGTTGCCATTTTTAGTCCCACCCTTCTTTTCAGAGGATCCTCTTCACCTTCCTTCGACTCCATGGCCACCACCATCTCCCGTTTCTCCCACGGTAACCTATGAGGATGAAAGAGAGCAAGTGCAACAGTTGCTCGCTCACGTACCAAGAGGTCGATCATGGCACCCGACGCGGCATCTGAGACTGCCTTGTGAACGGCTTGGTAGCTTGCGGATGTCTTGTCAGCAGTTTGAGTCATTCACGGGGCATTCCATAATCAGGCTTTGAACAGTACTTCACGTACACGTCGAGGAACACAGGAATGTCTCTCAGTGGCGCGCGTCCTCGTGAGGGGTCAGGCGGAACTCACGGAGCCACTTCTATAGCGAGTACACAGACTTAGCATCAGGACCATAATGCATCGCTCAGGAGCTTGAAGTTCGTGCCGTTGGGAGAGCTGTCCGCGAGGAAGATGAAGGCTAGTTCAGGAATCTTGTAGTCAGTCCTCTACGTGTGATCTCAAGCGGATGGAGAATTCCAGCGCTTCGTGAACAGTTCCGGGATGATCAAAGAATATGCACGAAGATGTCAGTGTCCGGGCTTGGAATACATCGTGATCACGAAGCCATTTCTCCTTTGAATCGCCCCCTGAACAGCCCAACATCAGGGCCACTGGAGGCACCAAACATCTTCTTGAAGACGTCCCCGATGAGAACCTCAGCCACGTGATGGCGACAGGCAAAATGTAATAGGTCCTTGTCCAGAGCAGCCTCTATTCTGATGCACGCTCCACTCCGCCGTCCAGTGTTGCTTGCGGTGGTGTCATAGCTCATCCCCACGATCCTTCCGTCAAGGTTCCAGTCCTTCAGCGTCTTCACGACTGCATTTGCTTGTTCCTCGCCTGTACTGGCTGCGATCTTCGGAACTCCAAGCAGCTGAGAGGTTTCTCCCGGGCGGGGGATTTCTTTCCCCGACACATGGATTGCCAGCCTGTCCACCTTCTCAGTTCCAGTAATGCTGGCAGAAGTTTAGAGTCCCAGTGACGGACAGCGCCGAAGACGAAGTGCTACTTGCTCTGATCGAAGCAGTGTTAGGCTTCGATTCTCCTCTAGACGACCGCAAGTGTTAGAGAACAGTGCTAACTTGGACACATCGTGGCGAGGCTAGCAGCGGTTGCTGCAAGATGTACGACGCGTTCTGTCGCTCGTGTTGGTGCGATCCAAGGGCGGCTGCAGGTAGGGGTGACAAGTTTCCCTGCGACTTCTTGCGGGTCGCTGATTCGTCAGCCTTGCCTTTGTGGTGAGACGCCTCCTATTCTAGTTGAGCTCGAAGACGAATCACGATCTTGGGAATGCTGATCTCTCTCCATTCCGCGTTCCTCTTGCTCATTCGGGCTTCTCGTTTGGTATTCTCCTCGCCCGTTTTTCTCGGGCTAGACGAGGTCCATGACCATCGTTTGCTTTTCTATCCGTTTCTGATCTGTTAAGGAAGAGGCGATCTTCAATCTTCATCAAACTCTCCGCCTTGAGGTGCTTGATGTTGAACAGCTTGTCAAGTTCTTCTCTGAATGCTCCTTCTTTTTGTACTTTGGTTTCTGAACTTCGTCCCTTGCTTTTCTTCAGGTTTTCCCACCTCTTCAGAATCCTTTCGAGGGAGTCAATGACGCTTCGCTCTTCTGCTGTGGGGATTCTGGCCTTTTTCCAGAACTCCATCGTTTCCTGCACGGCAATTCTGGAACTTTCGCGCATCGTCTTCTTCTCCATTTTGTGCAAGTGGAAGTACCTTGCCAGCACTTGTCGAAGTGTAGGAAGGCGTACCCCGGTGATGTCTGTGCTCGGCGCTCCAACCAAGTAAATTTCCGCCTTGGACCGGGTAACTTTCTTCGTCACGGCCAGCTCTTCAACCGAGTCTTTCTCGCCATCATCCACATCCATTACAGCACCACGGTCAGGATCACTTCCTCCTTCAGCCATGATTCCCTGAGGAAATAGAAATAGGATTGGATTGGAAAAACTGGATGGACAAATTGGAAAAAAATCGGGGAAAATTGGAAGAAATTGGAACAAAATTGGAAAAAGTGGGAGACATTGGGGAAAAACTGGATATTTTAAGTAGACTTACGGCCTGTGGATAATGGGAAAAAAATAACGAGAACGATCTGTCCGAGTTTCAAAACAAGACAACACACGGTAAAAAAAGCAAAAACTTCATATTACACAGAGATAAATAATATAGAGCTCCTGCGCGACCCCTAAAAACCCTCCAAATACTAAACAACTTCCCCACAAGCTCTACTATGATACATAGAATGCAAAANTCTCAAAAAAAGTTGGGGAGCCTGAACTGGGAAAAATCACTTAAACATCATCAAAATAAAAACAAAACATATTTCTCCCTGGATTTAACCCCACTCAGGCTGACAGAGTGTCCCCTTAGACGGCAAGAGTGCCCCTCAGGCGGCCAGAGTGCCCTGTAGTCGGCCAGAATGCCCCTTCAGGCGACCAAAGTTCCCTCTTCAGGCCAACAGAGGTCCTCTTCAGGCTGATAGAGTGCCCCTCAGGCGGCCAGAGTTTCCCTAGGCGGTCAGAGTGTCCCATTAGGCGGCCAGAGTGCCTCCTCAGCCATCAGGAGGCCAGAGAGCCCCTCAGACGGCCAGAGGACCGTGCTTGTTGCTACCGTGCTTGTTGCAGGCTTTTAGGCAACCGTGCTTGCAGGCATTGCTGCAACGTGCTTGAGTAACTGTGCTTGTTGCAGCTTTAATCGCAACTGCAAGCGTCGCTGCTTGCGTGAATGTCACCGTGACTATGTGACCGTCACCCTGGTGGACCGCGTGCGCAGCAACTTCACCTTCATCACACTCAGCATCAATGAAGGGCTCTACGTGTCGACACAGCGACGAGCCTACGACTTCCAGCAGGTGAGCTACTCGTGCCAGCAAGAGCACCGGCGTTGAAGCCAAAATCGTGCGAAAACTATTATCACCAATGTATATGTGGGCACAATAATGGGTGTGGCAGGAGTGAGCCAATGTTTGCCGAGCGGACGCGCGAGGTCTTCCGTCGACTAAAGGGGAAAATTTAGACACACATGAGCGGCATGTCCCGACCGTCGCCAGGCTTTTTTGTAGATAATCAGTCGATGTGACTGCGAATTTACACACAGGAATGTTTAAGTCGTAAAAATATCAGACTTAAGTTAGATAATCCCGCGTTATCGGGTGCAGATGGAGGTACAGTTCACGTCAACGCAAACCCCCGTATTTGCTATGGTGGTGGTTGCGGCCACAACCCACTGGCTGCGCAGTGCGCACTCGACCGAGCCTGCAGGCTGAACGAACCGACCGGTCACGTGGCCAGACCGGTCACGTGACCGCCTGCGGCCGGCGAGGCTCTCACGCGAGGCGAGGTCACTAGACGGCCGCAATATAATTGGGATGCTCGATCACCTTCTGTTGGTCAAGTTAAACCTCCATGCGAAGCAAATATTGGTTACCTTCGACAATGCTCACTCAGAAAGTGAATACATTAAAAAACACGGCGCTTTTATGACAATAGCTTCAAACAAATTGTGGCCAACACGGTCGTAAAATAATTTGGTATGATGTATTTAACTCAAGTGCTCTTTCACATTGACAATGAACGGTTCAAACCACCCGCTCACTGCCCGATCCAACAAGTTTTTTTTACTAAAGGAAATGGTGGGCTATTCATATGCATGATAGCTCGCTCCGTCATTTCAATATTTGTTGAGATTCAGTGCTTTATCTTTCAAAGTAATTAATCCAGTGGATGGGTCATGATGGTGGCTTATCTTAAAGGGAANTAGGGTTGTCCTTATTTTACAAAAATCTGAATTTTTATCGGGACAGGCAATTTTCTTGTTCAAATCCCATCAAAAACGACGTGTGTAAAATATTTTTGAAATCAATTAATATTTAGAGGTCGCTCAACGAGGTCAAAGTTTGGACATTTTAGCCCAAAAATGGTGAAAACATGGGTCATTTTCAATAAAGTGTTCCTGTATATGCCTGAATAAATTCCATCATATTAATGCCTGTACATCGTCATTTAATGATATCCTTTACCTAAGTGTGTGAAATAGGTATTCTGCAATCAATTTAATATTTGGAGGTCGCTCAAGCGAGGTCAAAATTTCGGAACATTTTGTGGAAAATACGTGGTATTTCACAATGTTACAGACGTGTGTGTAAGTTGGAAAATAAGGACATATTTTGTTCGATTATTACCAAATACACGCTAAATACCATAATTGGTTTGTACACACTTTTGGTACTAGGTCCCCCATCGTTACGTGTATTGGCCTCTTTAAGGGGAGGGGGAGGGGGTTCTCATGGGCGCCCATCTTCCCAATAATTGGCTCACTCAGGGCCCTCTTTCTGGGTGGCCGCTTCCATTGTAGTTGGGGTCCTTGGAGACCATGTTGTATTGTTGCAGGGTCGTTCTGGAGAAAGTCGTGTTCCAAGACGCAGGAATGTGAAGAAGTCCGCTGTGCTGGTTGGTGACAAAGTAGGCAGCAGTTTTGCTCGGAATAGCTTCGACGGTAGCATTGACTTAAGTTAGCCGCCGAAAGGGATAGATCATCTGACCCCTTCTCTTTCTCAATAGCGTTGAGCATGTCCCGCTTGATCGAGGCTGGCAAGTTTTTCATCGAAAGAAACGCCAATCCACGATTTCTCCTCGGGATAAGTACCATAGGTAGGTGGCAAAGGTACGCTGTCGACCTCGGCCTTACTCACCGCCTTCTCGGGGTAACATTAGCCCTTGAGAAAAAGCCAGGTTCCTGCGCCGGGGTCGCTCCCAACTGCGGACGCCTATAGACCAGGCCGTCACGTATTTGAGACGGTGAGGTGAGAACCAACCGGAGATCGCCGAGATGACTTGCCGCTAACTTGTATAACATTTCATCATCGTCCTCGGTGGGACAACCCAGCGAAGAACCCGCTTACACTCGCCCGGGCGACCTCCACTATGCTCGCTGGATGGTCAAGTCCTGTGATCGCAAAGGTGTACCTGTTCTCGAGTCCAGTCTTCTCACTGACACACCGAGACATCCATATCCGTCGATTCGTCACCTTCAGTGCCTTCGAATACGTGATGGTCCGGTCTAAGGCGTACCAGTCGGAAGCGGCCCCTGGCGCAGGACCTGGCTTTTCGCAAGGTGCTGCTAGCTTACACCAACAAGGCGGTGAGCAAGGCAACGGCCAAAGCGTTCCGTCGCCACCTGTGGTACCTGATCAAGAGAATAATGGGATTGGTGTTCTTCGATGGCGACTTCACAGCCTCGATCAAGAGGGACATGCGCAAGGCTATGGAGCAAGAGGAAGGGCCAGATGATCCTCTTCGGCGGTTGTCTCAAGTCGACGCCATCAACGAAGCCATCCCAAGCAAACCCGTGGCCCACTACGTCACCATCAGCACGGTAGACTTCTTCACAATCCTACGCCTGGAACGCGATTTCCTCCGCAACGACCCTTCAGCATGACCTCCGGACCACACTTACAAGGAAGCGGCGCGCAGAAAGAGGGCCGTGGCTGTGACGAACGATTTCACTGAACGGGTTGTGGCGCTTATGCAGCAGTTTAGCATGGCTCTCACGAAAGATGAGGAACAAAGGCAATACATGCTTCAAGTCATCGAAAGCCACCACCGAGGCCATCCTGACGCTCGCAAGTCTTCAACAAACTCTGCGAACAAGGCAACAATGAGAGAAAGATGGGAAGTGGGCACCCTTTAGAACCCCCCCCCCCACTGAGGGCCAAATGCTTGTAACGAAGGGGACCTAGAACGAAAGGTATGGAAAGCAATTATGTTATTTAGCATGCATTTGGTAATAATCGCCAGTAAAAATGTTCTGATTTTCCAAATACATACACTTTGGTAGTAACATTTTATATACCAATATTTTTCATAAAAATTGACAAATTTTGACCTCGTTGAGCGACACTAAATATAAATTAATTAAAAAAAAACTATTTATCACACTTAGGTTAAGGTATCTTAATGACATATTCAGCCATTAATATGATGGAATTGATTCAGCATGTACAGAACACTTCATTGAAAATTACCCATGTTTTTCACCATGTTTGGCAAAATGCCCAAACTTTTGACCCGTTGAGCGACCTTAAATATTTAAATTGATTTCAAAAATATTTACACACGTTTTTGTATGGGATTCTACCCAGAAAATTGCCTGTGTCCCGATACCCAAATCTCCGATTTTTTGTAAAATAAGGGCAACCCTAATATATATTATAAATCATATATATATATATATATATATATATAATATATAGATATATATTATATAATACATTATATATATATATATAATAAAATATAGTATATATATATATAATATTATATATATATATATAAATATATAAAAATATATATATATATATATATATATCAATATATATATATATTGCAACATGGCTGGCGGGTGCATCGGTATCATGCATCATTGTGGCTAACCGTAAGCGTATTGGTATGTTTGTGTCGAAATAAACCCCTGATCCGACGGTACGAAAGATGTTCAACGATATATCAACAACAGATAACAAAGTGACGTCATCGATTGCCAGGATTGTGGGCTAAAATATGACCTTGTATACTCGTACTACCACCAGTGGCGCCTCTCTAAACTTTTTGGCACCAACCCACAATCAAACCACTATCAGCACATGCAGCAATCAATGTCCCACCGCGTGCTGTTTTCCCATGAGCGGGACGGAGCTGTCGGTGGCTGAAGGTCAAATGAGGTCAACTGGTTCCCCTCTGGTTAAAGGGAGTGTGCCAACTTACTTCGGTCATGTGGAGTTGTTGACACTAGTCTGCAGAACATAATTTTCTGAATTTAGCCATGTACTTCATTTTCCCAGATTCACTTTAGTTGCTGAGATATTCCAAAGTCGCCAATCACATTCCGACGCACCGGGTTCGATTCCCGTTGCGGCCGATTATTTCGAATTTAAGACGGCCCACCAAACTACTCATATGATAAACGGTGAACTAATCATCTGAAACGTTTGGGCATTCTCACCCAACCGTCTCTGATGAACGTCTCACTTCTCATTATTGAGAGCCTGCGGAGAACCTGCAGACGCCTAAAAGGAGCTCCCATGATCTCATTTACTGATGCTCCAAACATTCAACTTTACTTACGTAGAAGTAGCCCTCGGTGTCTCGTGCGTCTCAAACCGGTTTTTCAGTGTTGAATACAAGAAACTGACTAATGTGCAGTAGTGGGTAACTTCTGTTACTTAACTACTCCGTTACTAACGGCCCTAGTAACGGAGTAACGGACTAACAAGATCGTTACTCCGTTTCTAAAAAAGGTAACCGAGTAACGATCTTGCTAGTATACTACACCGTTATTAGTTCCGTTAGAAACGGAGTCGCAGAGTAACGGAAGTTGCCCACAACTGCTGATGTCTTTTGCGAGGGGTTGACTTTTTAATTTTACCAGACTGTTCATACCAGTTCATGTGCACAGCAGCAACTTAACTTCACCTTGACTCAGAACTCACTCAGAGCTGAGTAGTGACGCCTCGTGCACATCATGTTAGTTGACTATTGCATTATTCAGCAATACATCTTAATAGGTATACTGAGAATTGTCGGTGGGTCAGTTATGTACATGAGCCAGCACAGTAGTTGCTGTCTGCTACGCGATAGGTATTCGTGTTGGCGTACATAACATGACGTAGAGCACAGCACCGGCCGTTGCGAAATCAACGTCCGCTGGTGACAAGGCCACAGGACACCTTGTTCTAAAATCAGCATCATATGGTGTGGCGAAGAAGATCACTGTACACCTTACTACCTTACACACCTCACTGGTCAGTGCAAGAAGACTCAAACTCGGACCGTGACCTGAGTCAAATCAGAACACCTGCTGCCAAAAGTTCGTGACGTTTGGCTGAGCCGTTTGATCGGGGTGCCTGAGGTACCCTGAGGCCTGATCACAGCCAGCATCACGATCTACGAGGTGCGATACACGCCGTCCGTGATCGCGGGGCGAGACGATCGCGATGGCGCCCGCGGGGCGGTACGATCGCGATGTGCCTGCGATGCAGTGTGACGGTGTGCCGGGCTGGTTCGTCACCCGTCACGTGTCACCGAGCAGCCCTATAGATCGTACCACGTGGCGTCTCTGATCGGCCGGTCACACGGCCTTATGATAAGCGGGGTGCTGCCCAGTGGCCACAAAGAACAGCATGGTTCGCTGGATAGGGACAACATATGTGATGAACGTAAGTTAACGTGAACTGAACGTCGCGTTATCAGGCACTTGCGACCGTGGCGCTGGCCAGTGCGGCCGGATGTCATTTGACTGAAAGATCGGATCGAGTCTCCTCTGGAAATGGTTCCAGTCACTGTCAGATTTCAGAAGCGTCGAGGCAAGAGACAGAGCCAGCAGGGTTGTGGAATGGTTAGGTCAGAAGAATCAGACCAGCAGAGGAAAGCGTGCCATATATTGACGCTGCAACTGCGGACATAATTGCTTTTTGTATACCTACACCGCTAGTATTTAAGGAACAAAGTTTAGAACACCGGTATATTCATCATATATGTTTAAATTTTACAAATGTAAGTAGCTTCCAGTATTGCCTTTGTATTATAAATAAACGTTGAACATCTAACATTATCAGTGAGACATCACCTGTTTCACAGCGTCGAGTCATGTAGAACGCACACACTGAGCAACTCATCGTCCTCCGCAAGGCTCTTCACACCGTGCGCTTGGCCAAACTCCGGCCCGCGCGGCGACCCTGCGCGGGGCTCGTCTCCCGCGGCCTCATCTGATGGAGCACCGCGTCACCACCGCGTGAGTCTGACCGACGCATCACCATAATGTAGTCGCGACGCGTACCGCTGACGAGATCGCCGAGACCGCGGGGCCGCGCCGGCTAAGGAAGCACGATGACAGCCCACCGCGTGTCACCACGCGAGCGAATCGGGCCATTGATAGAGCAACCCCTGCAGACAGGCGTCAGAGGTGCCCGCGATCCGTCGCTTAGCGGTCGTTCCGGCGCTGTTGGCAGGCCATTGATTCGCTAGCTACATTGGGTACCTGCCGATTCCGCTGCGATGATTTACCCAAACATAATTGCGTCACGCCGACACGTTTTGGCACTGCTGTTCCTCTGGCCGGCGGAGACCTTGACCCATCTCTTTCGTCACACGTTGGACGAGGCTGCCAAGGGAGTGTGACGAAAAAACTCGGCAATGCCAGCCCGCATGAACGCCGGTATTTGCTGATGTAAACAAAATGCTGGAAATGGGAGGACATGGAGGCAAAATGGCTCGAAGGTAACGCAAAATAAACGGATTTCGCATAGCCGGGCATCTCTGAAGCTTGAATTGAAGCTCAAATGCATGATGCAATTGGGCTCTTACTGTTTTGGTACTGCTTGGTTTGTTCCCTGGAGAGCAGCGTGAGATGGAGGTTGTGTGACGTTTGGTCGGCCACTATCGTAAGAGTTCCAGTCAGCGCGGAGAGCAACACCGATCAGTGACCGATCAGTGACCGATCAGGACCGATCAGTGATCAGTGGACGAGTCTGTGACGCACAGCGGGTTCGGTGCGCGTGTTAACGTGGCTTCGTGTGTGCGTGTGTGTGAGCGCGCGTGTGTGCGCGCAGTCTATATGTTCCCTTGATCGTTTTGGCAAACATAACCATCTCATATACATACAATGATAATGATATTTTACGTAATCAATGCAAAATAACTTGAGAGTTGTTCATGCATATGATTGAGTTTTCGATATATTGCCAGCGACTTCAAACAGACATCACCGGGCTTATTTCGTTGTCTTTAGAGAGTTAGCTCACACCTGATGGATGCAGTTCGGTGCTCGTTAACACCCGATGTAATGCCAAAAATGTCATTTAACACTCGGGGACATTGTCCTACCGAAACTTTAACCTGGTATCACCACGTGCGACACCGGCACTCCAACATAGGTACTCGGTAAGTATGTACATGCACCTGCTTGTTTATTTTCAATATAACGTGAATCACGCTTGATCATCATGTTGATTCACCTTTATCGCTTACCTTCTCTTCACTTTTTAAGCAGTCTGTTTTATAAAGAAACAACAATTACCAGCATCACATTATGATCTCTAAAGTTTGAACTTTAGAGACTCAGTCACATCTAAATTCAAAGAAATTGGAATACATACTATGCATAGTATAGACAAATACAAGTCCATTATCTTTGCATATAAAATATAAATAAATCACAGCCAATTGTGTTTAAGGGACACTGTCCACTCAAAGTAAAATTTGATATGTAAAAGAACAGCTGAATTTGATAAGCATCATGAAGCCCGTTATTATTTTTTTTTTTTTGAAATCGCGCCCAGTCGCCCAATATTGCGGTCCAAAGTCAGTTTTATTCCAGCCAATGAGCTTGACGAGTCCGCCACCACTACGTACCAAAATCAATTACTTGCAGCCTTGTGCAACTATGGAAAATAGTAATATTTTTTGCTTAAAGCATTCTACCCAAATTGTATTATGTCAGAAAACATTTCATGTCTTATTATGCCTGATTTGAACTCAATTTAATAGGCATGAAGGAAGCAAAAGTTCCGACTTGCACAGAAAGTTTTTTTAACCTTTACGAAGGGATTTTGATTTCCCAGCATTAAAAGTTTTTCCCGACCGAGGTTTTTCTTATGGTTGGTCCTCCGATTCCGGAGATAGCGAATGGAAAAGAGTCTGTTCACGTTTCCATGGCAACGACTCAAATGCGGCAAATGCGCTAGATTCAGTTAAACAAGGAACCACAAATGTATAAGCGCAATCGGCCGTCTCATCCAATTGCAATAGCGTCAGCTGAACGGTTTGGTCAGTTGATATCCCTTCTCTGTGATTACAGTTAACTTGAGCAAACGCTTCCATTGTACGTAGTGGTGTGTATAAATACGTAAACAGATTTTTAGATTTCTTATAAAGTAATGAAATAAATTGTTTTTTTTTTGTTATTTGCGCTTTTTGATTAAGAGTTTAATGCAATTAAAATCATAAGTGGTCCTTAGGCCTTGTTTAAGCCTGTTTTTGCGATATCATCCGGAAGAGGCAGTGTCCCTTTAAGGGACACCCTAAATGTAAGAATACCTAATATAACCAGAAGCCAGGATATGTTTGAGATTCCCTTTACAAGATATACATACACCAAACACACTGCAAGGTTTTTCTTCCCAGAAACATGGAACTCATTACCACCATAGAGATCATATATACATAGAGAGGCCATGCCTATGCTGAAGCACTTGATTTCGTGGCAATTCAGTGGTCTTTTTTAAGCACTTTTTGTGAACACTCTCGATGTCCGTGCTTAACTAAGCCACTGTCTTTTATGTTGAAGACAGTTTTGTAGGCAATTTTATATATGTAAACAAAAATTAATTAAAACAAATCACTTCTCAGATAAAGAGTGTTATTGGCATCGGCGCACGATGTTTAATAGGGCAATCTGTAGGAGAAAACTTATTGCTTAAAAGACCACAAATTGCCGCAGATTAAGTGCAAGGCATCTCTATGTATTATGATCTCGTATGATTACAACAGCCTCTTAACATTAGGCAAATGATATGAAATTATCAACACTTAAGGGACTAATGTGAAATCCTACCTGCTGCAGAATCAGTGCCGAGATGAGTAGGCAGGAAATGGAGTTTTGAAATAATGTTCACAATTAAACCGACAATACAAAAAGTGTCCTTCGATATAAAGTAAGACTAAGATAACTAGAAAATGAAAAAAGACTGGGCATGAAGTAAAATTAAGAATAACTAGAAAATAAAGAAAACAACATAGCTTTGTCTGGCCTATTCTGTAGCAGGAAGGAGATTATTCTTATTGCAAATTTTGTAATAATTGTATTGGTTTTATATCTTATTTTACAGAGCTTTGCTCATGTTCTGTATCCCTAAGTTGTTCTGTATATAATACACAAACTAATTTCACCCTAATCTATGGCGCTGGCTCTGGGGGGCCGACCGACAACAAACTTTGCTTAGCTGGGTTGGCTCCCTGGAAATCCAGCAAACACATGAATGAAAATGACCAGGAATAGTCCCCGGAATGTCTGCCTGAAGTTCTTTACTAACCATGTATGTATGAATGAGTAATGCATGAATTATTGGATCCAATTAGGGGGCTGTCACTTGCTGTCTTTCAAGCGAATGGACTACTATTGCCTTCTTTATTATAAATTTACCATTACTAACAATGGGCATTCTCTCTCCTATATGCTTATTTAAGTTTCTTTCCATTTCTTAGCTGGGGAGCCTAAGTGCGCGACTTTCTCTTTTATGTTCTCTGGTGGTAACGTATGGTGTTTTGAGTCGATGGGATAGTGGGAGGGGGCACTCCTGGTCACCTGCTCTTGGGTGGTGGTTATATTTTTTTTTCCCAGTTTATGGTTTTCCGTTGATCGACAAAACATTTAGATGTGTCTCCAAATCTTCTGACACCAGACTTGGGATTTGAGAAAGGAGTCTGCCGGACTGTCATTGATCCGACCCACTTATAAAGTCAGCTGGCGTTCAGCCAAAAGGGATCGGTCTGCAGCGAGCTGGGGTAGACTGCTGTCCCATCGCGGTATGAGGCAGGGTAGACTGCTGTCCCATCGCGGTCTGTGGAAGGGTAGACTGCTGTCCCATCGTGGTCTGAGGCAGGGTAGACTGCTGTCCCATCGTGGTCTGAGGCAGGGTAGACTACTGTCCCATCGCGGTCTGAGGCAGAGTAGACTGCTGTCCCATCGCGGTATGGGGCAAGGTGGACCGCTGTCTCATTGCGATCTGAGGCAGGATGGATCGCTGTCCCATCGCGATCTGAGACAGAGTAGACTGCTGTCCAATCGCGGTATAAGGCAGGGTAGACTGAACTGCTGTCCCATCGCGGCCCGAGGAAGGTAGACTGCTGTCCAATCACGGTATGAGGCAGGATAGACTGCTGTCCCATCGCGGTCTGAGGCAGGGTAGACTGCCGTCCCATCGCGGTCTGAGGCAGGGTAGACTGCTGTCTAATCGCGGTATGAGGCAGGGTAGACCGCTGTCCCATCGTGGTCTGAGGCAGGGTAGACTGCTGTCCCATCGCGGTATGAGGCAGGGTAGACTGCTGTCCCATCGCGGTCTGTGGAAGGGTAGACTGGAAGGGTAGACTGCTGTCCCATCGCGGTCTGAAGCAGGGTAGACTGCTGTCCCATCGCGGTCTGAAGCAGGGTGTCGCGCTGGGAAAGATCCTGCTGCGCCATCTAGGGATGTCCTAAAGTGAAATAGACCGCCGACCCAGCTCAGAGTGGTCTAAAGTGGAGTGGTTCCATCTCAGGATGATCAAAAGTGTATGTAAAACGTTGTCATCACGTGACCTGGTCTGGTGACATGACCTGAGATGACCCGAAACAATTTTTTGAAGATGATGTGGGTAATTCGTTTTCAAACAAGTGTGCAGAAAACAGCGACGCGCAGCGCTGCCATTTTTCCGCTATCGTTGGAAAACCGGAGAGGTGGGCGGATTTCTCCCCCCACCAGGGTGCGTGTAAATGATGAAACACAGGCTTCACGCAGCCGCGCCAAGTGGATGCAGATGACTACGGGAGCCTATTCGATATACATGGTTATTTGTCAACAGTTATTTGTTCTTGCTGCATCGTGCGCATCGTGCAGTTGTTGCCACCTCCGTTGAATGCATTTTAATAGGCACCGCACCCGCATCAACTTCGCGCCGCTGCGCGAAGCCACTGTGTTTTAATCACTTTTAATTTTTAGCAACAATTGCTTATGCTTCCACTATGGTAAATATATTATTTAATTTAAAATGAATCATCAAACACAATATTCCCAAAATCGAACTTGCATGTTTGGAATAAAATATGAATTATTTTCTGACTTCGTCTGTAACTGGGTAATGAGCCTGCAGACGATTTAATCAATACACAATACACAATGAAGTAAGTATCTGGTGACTTTCATGAAGGTCACTGACAACATTGTCCTTCCCTACGTCCTATATGTAAACAAGTCATAGGGGCAGGAATGAAGCAAGTGCGCCAAGACGCGTGACAACGTCTCTGATTAGTTAATGGACACAAAGTTGGCCACAGTAAATAGGCTGTCGTGGGTGGCTAAATTGAGCTTTTGTTTTAGTAATATTGTTTTTTACAACTTGTTTTCGATTTTTGTGGTGAATTTATTTTTTGCCATGATGATATATACCATAGTGTTGTATAAAGCCAGAAACAAGCTTATACGAAAATTGTAATGCTGGAAATATATGAAACAATTCAAAACCAGTACAACTAGGCCGCCATAGGAGGCCAAAGCAGACAGCGAATTTGATTTAATTGTTTATTCGATGTCTGTCAAATGTATAGGATCGACGGTCATATCATCGAAACAAGCAGGATTAAAAACATATGCTTGATGCAGCTTGCACAAAAACAAGACGGGAAAAGCCCACTGTTTGATGAGATCCAAAAATACTTGCAACTACAAGCAGCTTGCTTATAGTAACATTCATTGAAAATGTGGAACACTTTACAACTTTAACTTGACTTATACTTCGGTAGGGATATTTTATAAAAAATCTGATGAGTTTACAATATATTTTTGTCTCGTCTATCGATTTCAAGTCATAACCCCACTTTTGTGGGAAAATGTGATTATTTCCCATTAAGTTTGCCCAGTAAATGGTGGTATTTACTTGTAGTACTAAATTTGATATCAAGCTTGTTGACTTAATTAAAGCTTGTCTGGCTTTGTTTTTAGAGCCTTTGTAGCTAGCTGCATCAAACAATTTATTTCACCCTATTCCCTGCGGGGGGCAGATTCAGCCCCCCCTCGGTAAGTTTTCGCCTGCCGCTCCTGAACCGTTACGCCTAGCGTTTTGAAACTTTACAAAATCCTAGAATTGAGTGACACGTCTAGTGTCAAAATTTTGGGGAAATCTGCCTAGCAGAGGCGGCTCCAGGCTCATGTTTTGGGGAGGTAGTTATGAATGCGGTTGTACGGCGCATACTTCCTTCGAATTGTGCGGTTGAATAAAAGCGTAAGAAACTACGTCTTTGATATATACATCATCCATACTTGGATTATACATATTTGGGAGCAGAGGTGATCTTAGGTTAAAAAAAATGGGAGGCGATATCCTCCGTCAAATTAGGTCCAACTTCAATATTAGGTAAGAGATAAAAGGCGTTTCCGTGCATGGTTGCCCCACGCTGTTTACATGAATCCGTCCATGAACAATATTTTACATTTAACAAATTACAGCAACAAAACCCACATGTGACGTTCCTGTCGTCCCATACAGTAACGAACAACACATATTTGTAATACAAATTTCCCCCCATTTATCATCCCTGAGTGCGCATATGACTTTGTATTTTGGTACATTTCCTTTTTATATATTAACCCTATTCCCTGCGGGGGGGCAGATTCTGCCCCCCGGTAGGTTTTCGCCCGCCGCTTCTGAACCGTTACGTCTATTCTCTTGAAACTTTCGGACTTTTCCTAAATATGAATGACGCGTGTTCTGTGAAAATTTGGAAAAAATCGGACTAGCAGAAGCGGCTCCAGGTTCATGTTTTTGGGAGGTCGTTTCGAATGCGGGTGTGCGGCGCATACTTCCTTCGTAGTTTTTGCGGTGGAATAAAAGCGTCAGAACTAAGTTGATCTTCTTACATCATATCATAATTGATTATACATATTTGGGCAGAGGCGCACTCAGTACATAAAATGGCGAGGCGATATTTTCTTCGTCAATTTAGGGCACCAACTTTCAAATTAAGGCAAGATGATAAAAGGCGTTCCGGCCAGGTTGCCGCCCCCCACGCTGTTTGCCTGAATTGCCTTATGCACCCCAATGTGTTACAATTTAACAAATGACAGCAACAAGCCACATGTGACGTTCCCACGTCCCAACACTAAGGAAAAGCACATATTTTTCATCAAAAAATTCTCCCCATTTTTTCCCCTGAGGCGCCTCTATTTGTCGTTTTTGTACTTGTCCCTTTCAACACATTGAAGAACATGACATTGGAAGCTCAAAAAACGTTTTTTGCAGCAAATCATTGAATAAATGGCCCAATGACCTTTCAAATAACACCCTAAATTTTCGTATTTTTTTGCCCCTGGCCCCCATGTGGTTTTTTTTAGCGAAAAAAGGCAATTTCGGGTTCCAAAAAGAAAGATTTCGTCACGACGAATCGAATGGGTGTTTGTCCCATGAAATCGGCTGAAGCGGTTTCGAGATCTTCTAAGGGGGGGGGGCGGAATCGGCCCCCGCAGGTTAACGTAATTCTGGCCGCCCGCAGGGTAATAGGGTTAAAGACCATTAAATAAAAGCTCAAAGACGTTCGGGATAAAAAATCGGTCAAAATCACATGGTCACAGATGACCTGTTCAAAAAAACAACATTTTTTGTATTTTTGCCCCCTATCCCACATTTTTTTAACAAAAAAGAACATTTCGGGCATCCAAAGATCTTTTCACGAAAAAAATCGAATGGTGTTGCATCCCAGTGAAATTCGGCTAAGCGGTTCTCGAGATCTCTGGGGGGGGGGGACAGTATCTGCCAATCCACAGAAGGCCGGGCGGCGCGATTTGTGTACAGCCCGCTGTGGGTTTGAACGAAGTTGCCTTGCCGGACATTCGGGTTTTGAAGGAGCGCACTTCAGAAAACAGCTGAAAGCCTACCTGCTGATCTCGCGGTCTTAAACTCGAGTCTTGTATGTTTTAGTGTCATTCTTAGCATTCATCGCGTTTTTGTCATACTTCTGATAGTCGTTGTCATACCCTGTGGGTGTTTTGCGATTTTGTTACGAGTGTGATTATCTACTTGCATGCCATTGTCCAGTGTTATTGATGAGAGGGCCTTAATAGCCACAGTTAATTGTGGATGGCCTTTAATAAAGTACTTCTATTACTACTGCCCCCCGCAGGTTACCGTAATTTTGGCCGCCCGATGGAGAAGAATGCCCATGATTACGGTCTGGCTTTTTTTTTTCGAAAAAGTACAGAATTTGTTGTCCTGAAAATTAGTAATATTTTACATGATGACGCTCCCACACCAATTCTGCGTCACCAAATGCGAGTTGTGTCGTCACAGACCAAGGCGACATCGAAACGGCATAACTTTTTGCGCCCGCCCAGCTGACAGCTGCTGTGCCGCATACGCACGATGGTGCACCGGTAGGCGTGACAACAGCGACTGGCTGGTCGACCTAGGCAGCTCGCTCGCGCCAGGTAGGGGACGTGGGGGCACCGCATCGTGAACCACTATGGTTGCCGACGCCTGACCGACCGTCGGTGGCGGTCGGGGCCGGACGTAAGGAAACTAGAAATGACTAGCGGACGTTCAAAAAGCCGAGTGCGGTGGCAATCACCAGTGAGTAACTACTGATGACGTATGCGAAAGGTCACGGGTTTGTGACGTTGAAATATGACCACATACTGACTCGTGCAACCGCGGATTATTTATGTGCGTTGAAACGTACCAGAAACACTAAGGATCCGCTATTTGGAGGGGAGGGCAAAAATTTGCGGATTTGGGGGGTTTCCTCAGCAACGACGCAAGTCTGAGCATCTCTCAGTTAAGAGAACTATGTTAAGGTGCTTCATTATCGGTCAATTTTCCCTTTTAATTCACGTGATGGCTTTAATAAAGTACTCTCCTAAAGTTAACTAGCTAGAACGCCTCATCAGTCGGACAGGTCTAGCACGGTGGCTAATTCTTTGGCCGGCCTGCAGCGAATGGAGCTTTAGAGGAATGATTAACAAGGTCTACCACCTGGTATACACTCTATGGTGACCAATTCACCTAACTACATGCCTGTGTGGTGTTAGTCGACAAGTGTGACGTTTCCACATACGACAATATATGACTATTACACATTTTCAATATTTCTGAAGAATCTAACAGCATATCGTGGTATTCTGGTGTCCCTGCTTGAAAGAATAATTTATTTCTCTCCCGATGAACCCCATGACTCACATAAACCGATACTTCCCGAAGGTCAGAGCCATGCAGCGGGAGCGGCAGCATCAGTGAGGGGCGATGCTTCAGATCTCATTCTGGACAAGTGTTTTATTCAAAGCTACACAACAATGCAACGTTACGCTTGTCGCTCGAGGCATCTTGTATGCCACGTAGGATATTGTATAATATCCTTATCGTCAAATAACAGGAAAACAAGTGAGGTCAATGTCTCTCGGCACATGTCAGGCGAACGTTTTTCATCAGTGGATAATAAGCGGAAAGCGATGTAATCCACGGCTGGAGAATGTTACCTTTCTGCCGTCCTAAGCGGCAACAAATCTAAACCATCGGGGACAAATTTTAGCCTGAAGATAAGTAGCAGGAGGTACCACATACATCTAAGTAAGTAAGAAGGTACTACAACTCTGCAGTTATTCAACTATGTCAAAATATATAAATTCCATCTGGGAGTTCTGAAACCTAAATTCGAAAACCAATAAGCATCACTTAAAATCTTATTTATCGAAACTTGCATATCGATATTTGCTAAATCCTTCAGTTCTAAGACCTCTCAGTAGTAAAAGTGCAGCTTGTGTGTTCACGGGCATAAAACGTGCACAGTTTCATCCATGTATAATGAGCACTTTCAGCAGACTTCCGGCTGGGCTTTGGCACGCGGCTCTGGCTTTGGTGCGCTCTATATACACTCGAACGGAGAACGGCGATATTTGGCGCTGGTGTCACCGTTGTCGCCGTTGGGGCTCACGGTTGATTGGTTGAGCTTTGGTTGCAGATCAGAGTTAAATATAGAACAAGTCCATTGTTCACACCCCATTCGAGGACACTAGAATGTGTGTCTCGTACGTTCTCGAGTGTCTCCTATTTCTCTTCTCAGTATGTTGCACTGATACGTAGCATGTCATTAGGGGTCAGTTGTGTCACGTAGTTATGTAGTTATTTTGATTTGCCTGTTATTAAGCACGAATCTTAAAAGCGCTTGCTTTTTTAAACTGCGCTTTTGTATTGCACTTTATCTCTCTTTAAACTTGAGTGAATATATCTTGAAATCATATTTTGAAATAGGTTTAATATATGTAATTTAAATTTGTCTTAACCATGTTCAAACCCAAATTTACCTTTATCAATTTTATATTTTTCCAAATTATAATTAAGAGGGTATAAAATAATACTTCTGTATAGAGGGGATAAATACTTGTATTAATCACGTCACTTGACTGTCGATCTGTCTCTGAGCGCCCCAACAATGCATTTTAGCTCCGCGCACAGTGTATACTGCACCGAGCCACGTGCACCGGCCGCTTCAGTAACAGGTGTCGCGCGCGCCTCCCCCGACCTTCAGAAAAAGGCCGCCGGACCACACGTGAGCGGCGCGTGTGCTGAAAGACCCAGCGACGGCCGCAGTCGGCGGTAATGGCACGATCGGACAGTCTTTAGCGAGTTTTGTCCCTCGCCAGGTACTTTCACCGCACGCCACAGGCCGTGGTCTCAGTGAGCCTGACCAGTAGTCAGTACCCAGGGAGTACCTTCGTCTGCTATAGTCAGACTGTTTGACGTACAGCCAGTCTATCATGTATCTTCCCTTTTTTAGCTTATAACACTCATCTAATGGACTAGTTGCAGGTTACCTAACGCATTGTTTTTATGCATTTGATGAAACACGAATGAATTTAAAATATGTTATATATTGTCAGTGTAATATAAATTCCTCTGAATTATCATCAATTTAACTAATTAAGTATATTTACGTAATTTATCATTCTGCTCTCTGATTGGTCGTGACGCAATTTAGCAATAGTTCAGGCGAGCGAAGTTACTAGAGGTAGCTTGAACAGTTCGGTAGACACATTTATTTTTGATATAGAGGTTCATCAGAAAATTAAAGATGATATTAACCGCACGAAAATCAAAGCACGTGATATGGCGGATTTAAACAGATGCAATTTAATTTGTAATCACGCCACTTAACAAAAGCAAACATATAACTAAAATTGTGGAATTCTACCCTGTGATCAAATCAATCATCTTAACGGCAGTTCAAAGGCATTTTAACAGATAGCTACAGCCAGACAGATCCTAATGATAATCTAGATATCTTTCCATACAAGCTCTGGACCCGACAGAAGCTTTTCAAAACAACATTGATGTACGGGTGCATTTTTGCAAGTGGTTTCTGGACAGTGTTTCAGTGAGAGGCAGCATCCGGATTCTGAGTTCACGTTAACAACTTCCTGTAGAGGTAGCTAAACAAGTTATAGGTGTTTAAGAAGAATCTCCAGACTAGGGAGCAGCTAAAGACAGCCGTGGGAGCTGCAGTGCGGACCATCCCGCCGACATGGACCCGTAAGCATCTTCGTAGTATGAGGTGGAGGGTAGAGCTGTGCCTCATTCCTAACGGAGCCCATCTCGAACATGTGCTGTAGATGTATATTAAGATGCAGATTTGTGGTTTGAATATACACAGTATAAATCTCCATGACATTCTCATCAGTTTGGTGTGAACAGTAAATCAGAGGAAAGCGCTTAACCATTTGTATTTGCCACTGGAAAATACCGGCGAATAACAATGCTTTTTGCATAGCCCGGCGCAATATTATTGCTAAATGACGTCACCTACATCAAGTAGCTTTATAAATAATCAAACTTTTGACATACAAATATCTCGCGAAATATTGATTTGTATGCCGAAGTAATGTGTATCACGTTAATCAGCACATTTTTCTTCATTATTTTGCAAATATTCACCAAACAACCTGCAACTAAGTCCATTCTCACTTCTGTGTAGATTACTGATTAAAGGAACATGTGGTAGCTACCTAGGAAGGTCTAAACATGTTTCCCTTGTATCAGTCTTGAATGAATACAGATTTAAATTAGATGAGTCTAGAACAAAAAAGGAAGGTACATATATAACGGCTGTACATATAAACGCATTTAACTTCTTTTCTTGAGAATCTTGCTTTCTGCACTCCATTACGTGATGCCAGACGGAACAGTTACCTCCTGAGAAGCAGAGAGACACAATTCAAGTGTTTACCCATAATTTATATTTTTAATAATGTAATTTTAATTGTTTGCGTGGGTGGCTCCAGGACCAGATGCTAAGCCGGGCTTGTTTTTTACTAGGACTGAAATGACCCAAGGCCAATTTTTTGCATAATTTGGGTAATTGATGCCTAAACAGCTGTGCCAAAAACGGCGGCGCACCATCAAAAATGTAGGTTTGGGGTGTCAAAACACACATGACACAACCGCCCCCCCTGGCACGACGTGGTTCAACGTCACACCTCGTTAAACACAATAGGCGTGCTTGCAGCAGGTGTCAATTTATGAAAATGATTTGGGGGCCCTAATGCTAATTTTATAGATTTTAAATCCATTCTTACCATGCAACGCCATAGGCCTAATGTTAAAATTTGAAATAATTGGGCCTCCCCAATAATATACAAATCGACACCGGTGCGTGTCTATCAAAAGTTGAGACACATAAGTCATGGAAATGAAGCATGCCAGCGTGATTTCATTGCAGGTGTGGCGCAGGCGCAACAATTAGCTCATTAACATTATTGTCATCCAGTATGTCGTCGCCCTGTTCTTCTGACATAGACCTTGAATGTCGCCATCTATCTTCGGCACGTTAAACTTTTGGACAAAATGTATTGCGGGTGGAACCGGGCGCAAGGCGTATTTTGTCCCATTTAATCTGTTATGCTGATGTCGACTTGTATAGCCTTATAATGTATTTATATGCTGAACAATTCCATTTTTATTTGCATTTATGCACGACATTAAGCTGCTATAAAACAGCGTGCAGACAGCTTTTGGCGAGTTTATTGAACCCATCGACATATCGTGCATCCGGTGCTGAATTTGTATCTTATGCATCCGGTGTCTTATGTCGATTACATATTAAATCAGTTATATTTGCATTCTTTCTAGCACTGTCTTTCCATTGTCAAGTGTATTCACCTGCCAACCCACATTTAATATATACGTGTACAACAATAATTTAACAATAATTTCCCCTTTTCATCTGCTACAATTCCGAGCTGTTCTTCCCATCGCAGTGCACCACCTCGATCGCACCCTGGCGAGACGGTCAGTGCTGCCTTGTATAACTGACCATTGCTGCTGAAGCTGCTGAAGCTGCAGCTGCTGAGCTGCTGAAGCTGCAGCTGCAGCTGCTGAGCTGGAAACAATAAGCGCTGTGTCTCCGGATCCGAGCCGTCTACACGGGACGACACATACACACGTACGGACCCGTACAGCCCCAAGGTCAGCGTCATTCTCGCGCGCAGCGTTCAACCGATCGTAATCCGGCCGAGTGACAGCTCGATCGGGGACTGCAGGGCACAAACACTGACTTCCGCGCAGCGCCGTCTTACATCAGACGCCGGCACCGCCGCGCGCGCCCGTCACCGCCAGCTAATGCGACACTGAAAGCCGCTTCTAGCTGGATTGTACATCGGTGAGGGGTGCAAAACGGATTGCCTCTCGTCGACCCCGTGTAACATACATAGATGTCTGCAACTGCCGGTCCCTTGCTGTGTTGCAAGTGCACGGTGCAATGCGAAAGTGAAATGCAATATAGGACACGATAGTTGGGATGGGGAGAGGAAAGGTGCATAACTTAAATTCACAGGGAAAACCCAGGCTGGTATAACACAGCGTAGCCTTTTACTCATGAATACAACATAATTCATTCAACAACATATGTATATCCGCACCTTCATGTTACTGGCATTGACCTGATACAGTGGAGCAGCATGTGCCTTCAAGTGACCCTTCAACTTCACGCTTCAGCCACCCTATAGTCTAGGGATGATGTTCACTCCACGTGGGCCCTGGAGGATTTTGGTTTCCAAATGCACTTACAATGCCGAACAGAGCTTGGTCATGCACTTACCATGAGTTTACTCCTCAGTAAGGAGTTTCTGGTTCCGCAGACAATATGTTTTGTTCCAGCATAACGCCAGACGGCATCACAGTGGGACCTCGAACGAGCCGCACATGCTGCAAGTCGCAGAAAGGCTGCACCCCGTGGCAACTAGTGACTCTTAATTCGTCGCCAGCCGACGCAGTGTGCTGGTCGGACCACAGCAGTCACTGTTCAGGGCTCAAACCGCTTGCTAGTGCGGGTCACATGCCCATCATTCTATTCTCTGATGAACTCGCTTAAAAGGGGAACTCGCCTCCGTCACGGGAACAGGACACTTTAAGGTAACGATAATTTGCCAACGTCTAATGACACAGACTATGAAGCACGGCTGAGGCACGGGATATAGCAGCAAGCTTGCTGACTGATGAGTCCTTTCAGGAAGTTGAAGAACAAAGAAGGTGATGCGTCGTTGATGGCAAACAAAAAGCTTGCGCTCAGCATGATTAAGTGCTTAAAGGCTGCGCCGGAAACACCGATGCGTTCAAAGAATGCGTTCAAGGAACGCATCGGTGTTCTGAACTCCAGTTGCTTGGTGACCAAGTCCAGGAATCCTCCGTTAGTCTCAAATTGTTAAGATACTACTGTGCCGCAACATATAGGTACAATCATAGCAATGCGGAACAGCATACATAATCGTTTACTAGAAAACCAGTCGCTTAATTTCGCATTTGGATGTCCTGATGCATGTAAGTTCTGCATTTGTTTTGGCAAGATGCAACTGTGTGAACTGACTTTTTTGCGAAAACACAGTTTATTGAAAATTTAATATAAACCAACACTAACCGTTCAACGAAGACTTTATTTAACGGGGTAATTGGCGCGTTTGGGGCTATTTGGCGATTGGGGGCGTTTGTTAACATGGTGGTTTGGGCCATGTTAGAATATGGCCACGGGACACGGTGTTAGGTCCAAAGGAAAAATGTCATAATTCCTAATCCCCGAATTCCAGACAATTTTTGCCCCACCCCCCAACCCGCTCCCCATATTTAAAACAAACGACCTAATCACCTCTAATAGACCCAAGAACGCCCAATTACCTAGTAAAAGGTCATTCGTGAAAACAGTTACAATGAAGCAACCATTAGTAGTATGATAAAGAAAATTGAAACATTATGAACAGCGTAAATATTGTTTAATACATAATTACTGTAATACTGACTGCTATACCGACTGTAATCCTTCGGTTTCCCGAAGGAAGATATAAATTATCCCAGTTTTCTCGGCAGGTACAAATATATTGTTTTGTGCGTGCCTCAGTCAAACCTCGCGCCTTTGGCACTCGTTTTAGCTAATCAATCAGCTCAGCAAAGATATTATCTTTCTGGGGAAACTCGAAAGATTAATATTCTATCTATATATATAAATATATTATTATATTATAGATATATTATATATCTATCTCGTGTTACCAGATCTTTGGTTGATGCCATTATGTAATTAACGCGTACAAGACAAAGCTGACATTTATCTATACATTGTTTTGTCCATAACGAACTAGAGTTCGGACATGGCTGAACGTTCCTTGGCCTAGCCGCCCCCACATCAGGCATCACAGCCCACAGCCCAGCCACAGCCACTCCCAAATGTCAATGGTTGCCATGGCCAGCCGTGAGGATTTTTGTAAATTCATATTATGTTGCTTATTTCCAGTCTACTGTTTAAGGCAACATGCCAAGGCTTGTTTTAACCATGATTGCTTGAATAAGATTGCACTGCCAAAACAAAATCCCATTAGACTATGGCACCCCGCGTAGCCAACAGCATGATCTAGAGATTTCCAGTCATCCCACCCATTGCCAGGGGTTCGGCAGCCATGGGGAAGCCGCCCCATGTAGAACTCTAATAACGAACCTTGGAGCAGATGATATTATGGCACCATCGAAATACAAATCATGTATTAACAAGCATGAGTATATTTCCAGATTTTAAGAAAAAAAAATGTCAAAAATATGCAAATCAGACGATTTATTCAGGCATAATTGATCGATGAATATACACATTTGAGTAGAATAAGTCCATCAATCAACCAGTGTACTTAAAAACCATCACGAGGTGGCTTATTCTGGTTTCATGTCAGTTACAGTCACATACAAAACACGTACTTCAAATGACAATCAAGACGATAGCTTCAATGACGAATAGCTTCAATGTGAAAGCTTGCAATTGCAATCGTTAACACAAGAACTAAAAAACACATTGTGCGCAGTGCGTGTGCGTGTGCGGTGCGTGTGCTGTGCGTGTGGCGTGTGCGTGTGCGTGTGCGTGTGCGTGTGCGTGTGCGTGTGCGTGTGCGTGTGCGTGTGCATTGTATGTGTGTGTCTGTTTGTGAAGATAACATATCTATAAAGTTGAAGGGTACATGCTACTCGATTCCACTGTCGCCTGTTCAGATGTCCTTGCTACTTAGAGAGCAGCGAAGGTCGAAACATGAGCCGGTCATGTAAGCCCTGCTGACCCGAGCAACGGTATATCGAACGTCGGGTCCGTGTTACGGCCACCGCAGACGGTAACGGTCGATCAGCCAGTGACTTCTGTCGGACACGAAACAGACAGCTTAGCGACAAATCCACAGTCTCAAATAACTGCCATGCGGCGTGTTACGTGGCACTTCGCTGGCATTGCAACTGGAAGAACAAGAACGACTGCGATGCCATGGACGCCTTCCAAAACAGAAACACAACTTTGGGATGGGTATGTGGAAACAAAGGGGTCTCAACAGTTACGATCAATCATGCATCGCGAAAAGGAGCGTCGCTCAAGAAAAGCTGCTTGGATTTCGGGAAGATAAAAGGGTTATTATGGCAACATATTCGTGCCGGGTGTGTTACCGAGTCAGATCTCATGAAATATCAAACTCTCATTCATCCACAGAATTTGGTCAGCAATTGAATTTACGCTATATTAATCAACAAATATAATTTTCGCAGCAAATTTGGTCGAATAGTTCGTTGTGGTAAATTGTCGGTACGTTCTCATGGTCTCAGCAGCTTTTGACTAAATGTTGTTACTATCGCCATCAAATAACAATTAGAACGACGCCGGAAGAATGCCGACTTCGCAGAACCGAGATCACCGCCCGTCAGTTTAACACGCGCCCTGGAGGGCCTCTGATAATAACACACCCTGGAGGGGGGCGCATTTGCCCCCCCCTATGATCTTGAAAATCACGCAACGTAGCGACAAGCAGAAAACGGAATTAAATAGCTCGAGACAAGCTCTATCAAAACTATTGAAAGTATCTAATAAGGTCAAGTCAATTTCAAGGTCACCAGAGGTCATCGAAGGTCATATTTTCCAAATTTAGCATTTTGCTACAGTTACCCCCATTTATCTCGGAAACTATGATAGCTAGGGAAAAACAGAAAAAAGGTATCGAAAGCTCTCAAAACTTTGGATCGACTTTATTTTCTTAAATTTGAGTTCAGGTGAATATGTTAGGCTCTAGAGGTCATTGAAGATCAAAACATATATTTTTGCAAAACAAATGTTAATAACTTGGTGACTAATAACGATAAAGCAGTTATTTTGACACCATCATGTTTGTCTCATCCTGGCGCTTTGAATCATGTGTCTCTTCACAGGTGAGGTCAACTAGGAAATTTTACCTCAGACCAGGGTCATGTGGTGACTCAATTTGGTCATATTGCATATTAAAAGACGTATCGGGACGAAAAAACACATTGGTACCATTTTCACGTCTTTCTTTTCATTATCTCGGTGTTATTGACAAATAAGTGCTGGTGGTCACAAAATTGACTCTGACGTTAAGTCACCGATATCAGAAGTCCAAGATAAACAAATGGTAGGTATCCATGACCTCATAAAATCCTGCAAATGCAAAATTGATCGTTCGAAAACTGTCTGCATACGGCCAAACGGGTTTTGGAGGTGAGGTCTTCACGTGACCTGGTCTGGTGACCTGACCTGAGATTACCCGAGACCAGGCATTAAACATAATGTGGGTAGTTAATTTTCGAACAGGTTTGCAAAAAACGGCGGCACTGTGCGCCGTCGTTTATCCGCTATGGTCGAAAAACCAGCGGGCTGGGCGGATTTCGCCCCTTCAGGGCGCGTGTTAGGTAAGAAAAAAACGACAGGATCGTGACTTAAAGGACACCATATCCAACCTGCACGTAGTCTCCTGCTGATCTCAGGGTCCCCAGCAGCATTCGAGGCTGTGTTGCGTCCACAATAGATGTTGGATAGATGCTCAACATCCCCGGACCAAATGCAGCCGAGTAGCCTCGTTCCCTTGTTTTAGCAGTTTCCCCTAACACCCTCCTCAAACGTGGTTTCACTTCATTTCACGACTGAGATGGGGGTCTCGGTATGCAGCCGGTAAGTAAATACCATGCTGACATTACCAGCAGGCGATGGCGATATACTTGCCTGGCGTCACAGGACACATCTAGGCATATGCTTAACCGCAAACGTCGCTCAGTGAGAAAAGCGTGTATACTTTTTGTAAATAGTAAGTTAGATTTCCACAAAGGTTGTGTTTACAGTTTCCGTTTCACCTGTCGTAATGCAGTCAGTCTGGGCTGCGCAGACAGGTAGTTCAGGATCAGCGACGAAATCACCTTAGCAGAGCTGCAATAGGGTGATTCCAGAGCTTATCCCGCAGTTCTGCTCAGCTCAGGGGTATTATACGACAGACAGAAGTCCGTTAATGTCCTTGTGAAAACCTTGTGATTATGAGTGTAGAGCGTAGTGCTGTGACTGTCACCAGGTCCCATTCTGTTAATCCAAACGAGAGAATACTTACATATTGGAGATATTTTACAGAAAGGTGTTTCATATATATATATATATATATATATATATATATATATATATATATATTTGTATGTATGCATGTATATGTGTATTTGC
>VOPJ01008771.1:0-19440 GCA_014673585.1 Semibalanus balanoides | reverse complement strand
TTTTAAAACATTTTAAAATGTTTAAAAAATTCCGCAAAATAATCCATGGTGAAAACGGCTACTATATAGATATTGTAATTAATTTTCCAATATGATAAAAATAGCAAGAAAATGGATATACCAGCGTGCCTGACTCCCGAACTTGGATCTGGGATCCTAGTGGATCCCTCGGCATAAAATATATCAGGATCTGAAATATTTGTGGACGTATATGGATCTGGTGTCCCTTGAGGATTCTGGACACAGGACTCAGAGATCCAGATCTCAACTGGATCCCAGATCCAGGCACATGTCTGCTTACTTGTACACAATCAAGGGAGTATCCAGGATTTCACCAAGGTACATACTACTCACGGTCAGTGATATGGGCCCCGTGGCGCATACATGGCGCCCATGGACACGGCCCCAGGACATATTTTAGCTTCGCTATCACCATTCCAACTACTTATTCCGGGTGTAGTGGTGATGGTGATTCGGGGTTGGGTTTTAGGGCGTTGGGTTTTAGGGCGCTTTTGAGGATTTATGCTACTATTACCTATTCTGGATATCGTACTCGGGAAATTTTCCAGAATCTACCCTGGGAGCTGCAAGTCTGCATTAACAAACGAGTCACCCTGCAAGGATATCACACATCACAAGATGGATAGCTCAAATAACAAAATAGCTATTGAACTGGGCACGCGGTCTCCATTTAGCTCTTGAAAGTCAGTAGCAATAAAACCTTCCCAGAATCTGCCGTCGGTGCCGGAGATAACTTGACCACAAAATAAATACAAGAAGATCAAGGGAAATGTCCTCAGCCACGCACGGTACGGAAATGATGTTAACTTTTAGTTATTGTAGTCCCTCAGTAAAAGCTTTAGAGGCATTTGGGAGAGATCATTTAATCCTCAAATCATAGCACTGGCGGATCCAAGGGGAGGCCAACCAGGACATGGCCCCTCCCAATAACCTCGAAGGGGGCCAACATGTATTTCCCCCCCATACGAAAACGTCAACAATTTATCGTAAAAATGGCCTTTGCAGCAGTCAAAATCCAACTATTTACAGTGGAAAACTGAAAAACTTCGCGCCGCTTTGCGGAGCATGACATGAGCTTTGTTATTGCTTATAAAAATTTGAAAAATGGGAAAATGAAATCCAATTAGTGTCTGGCAGAGGCATTCCTGGCAGTTATTGCTTGCCCAAGGGCCTACACCCTTCATAAAAACGTTTAGGTGGACATGTTAACTAGTCTGCTGAGCTCCGAAAAAGGCGACGCGAACGCAAATACAGAAACATCGGCACTCGGAAGCTGCTCCAGTGGTGCCCAGCTTGTTGGACCGAAGAGCTAATTAATAGTGGGGACCAGGCCAGGACCATCTCCCCGAGCTATCTCCTCCCAAGCTCCTCCAGATACACAAGAACCATTTATGCGCGTAAAAGTCGTACTGCCTCTTGCTGCTTTCAAACCATTTACACTGTTACCAGCACTAGTGGATCCAGGGGAGGGACTTTTAGAGCCATACCCCTCCCCCTAGGCATAAGTGGCCTTTTGTCCCCCCGCCCAAACGATCAAGCCTCACAAGAAAAAGCGATCGGTAATAATGTAAAAAAGGCTTTGCCTCTGTTCCATGTATGTGTTTTGATGGAAACAAATAACAGGTCATTATCATAAATAACAGTAAGAATGTCGCTGGTCCAGGGAATACAACTCAAAATTTGCACGTTGCTCCTCGGCGCAATTTTAACAAAAAATATATGTTATTCAGGTTAAAAATCGTACCGTTTCTCAGCGCATTTATGTTCTATGTTGCTTCACTCCTATATCATTGGGTAAAACAGTTCGCTTTAACATTTCTTACCGCACTATTAAACGCAAAATGACAATTTTTAGGTCCGCACCATACACAATGTGACACATTGACGACAATGCATATCCAGGTCAAAAGACTAAAATTTTATCGCCGCTCCATGGCGCAATTGATTTAAGAGTGCCAGGTCTTGTACCTAAAAATATTCCAAGTTGGTATAGCTGATTCAAAATTGTTGACACTGGTTCCAAAGTTGATATGGCAGTTAGCTAACTCCAGCTCCTAAAAGTTGGTATGTCCCATGCCATACATGTCATACTGGCCCCACCGCCTATATTTCTGGGTTTTATCAGGCAAACCCGTAAAAATTTCGCGCCGTGGCGCTAAATAGCTTACCTAAGTACCTACTATAACATATAAATATATATATTTAAATGCGGCAAAGACGTACTTTTTCGACATTTCAGCCGACCCCCACTTACAAATTATCGGCGATACCCCTGCGAGTTAGTTTAAGATAAACGTTATTACTACTTAAATGTGTATTTTCCGTATCATATATGCTACGAAGTATCACGTTTTTGTCGTTTTTTCCGAGAAAAAAACTCAAATGCAAAAATAAGGTGACCGGCCCAAATCCGAAGAGAAAAAATGGGGTACCTACCTTTTGGCCAAAAAAATGGCCCCTCCCGATACCGATGGCTGGATCCGCCAGTGAATCATAGCGACTTGGTGAAACTGAGACATTGTATAATGGAACCTAACAATACCATGCGTCCCAGAAAGTGTAACTCAGTCATGGTCCAATAACTTTTGTATTGGTATTCGGCTCACCTTGATCATACAACCAATGAACTCACAATAATATGGCAATAACAGAAAATATGACATACGCACACCAACACACGCAACTTTCCTCAAGTAGTGCTCGAATGACCACCCTTGCGCTGGCAGGACCATGGGGAAACGCATGGCTTCCAGGTGTGTCACTGCTTGTCAGACCATCTCCGTTGGGATCAAGTCCGGTTCTGACTTATGCTGCCTTACACTCCTCCGTGTTGCGCGGCTAATTGACGTAGACCCGAGCTTTCAGGTATCCACACAAGGAAAAAAATAAGGGGCTAGGTCTGGCTGATTGGGCGCCCACTCCACATCAAGTTCAATTGATAGTCCTGCAGCCATTGCCAGTGGATCGTCGCGCAGTGTGTGGGGGTCGCACCGTCTTGTCTGGAACGTCGCCATGGCGACGTTCCAGCTTACCTTTTTTTAATGCTCTACCCATTTCAGAATAAAACCTGAAATGGTGCTTTGTCTCGTCTGCGGTGACAAAAAATCAAAACTTTGTCAGGCAAAGCCCGGCAAGTAGAAGTTGAAGGATTTTGTTCAAAATGTATGCCGAAGGTTTTCTCCAAGTTGTCCACATTCTACATGAACATTAACATGTTTTTCATACATGCCAACGATGTAAGTTAAAAACAGAAGAAATTTAACAAATATCGCACGTGCAATACAAACTCACGAGCTGTTTGATCGAGTACACTTTTTTGGGGACACTTTCAAGTGGGATATTACCAACCAAACGACGAATCCAATCGCCTCATTTTGAATAAGGGATTTTATTTAAAGCCATTTAACTCTTCTCATTAATATGTATTCAGCGACATTATCTAAAAAGACTTCCCAGACCATTCTGAATCAGTTACACCTACATTGTTCTGGGGTGGATGTAGCCGTGTGTGTTTCTTCTTCTTCTTCTTCTTTTTTTTGGGGGGGGGCAAATCCAGTGGCATATTTCCAAGAAGTTGTCGAGCGGGGGGATTGCAAGCCATCAGCTGTCATCAAGAGAGTTGCTTTTTTATCTGCAACGCTTCGGAAAGGTCGGATCTGATTCCAGAGAACATATTTGATAGGTCACACAGTTGTTGTACAATCAACTGAAAACTGACTTAAACGGTCGAATTCCCTATGGCGGCGGTCCCGCCTGGGCGGCCGGCCGCCGGTCGCTAAGACCGCGTTTGACACACCATGCTCCACCCCGGAGACTATATCAGCACTCCTACACTCAGCTGCTGGCGTCTCCTACATTAACCCGCGCGGCGTAGGGGTCTCTCGCCGAACGCGCGGCTCCGTCGTAGTGGGGTAAAATAATTACCCCCCCCTCTTATCTTCCGAACCAATAACCGCAGGCGAGACCACGCAAAGGCGTGCGATCCGAAAGCCTCAATGAAACGGAATCGAATGCATACCCGAAATTTGTCAACGTAGGTCAATGTCAGGTCACAGGTTAGATTCATTATGGAAAGTTCGAGTTAATTGAGTTAATGGTTCCATTACTCAGTCAAAATCCTTTGATTAAGATGTCAATGCACATAAATCTCTCAAGGTGTAATACATCTATTGCACTAAGTAAAAGTGAAAATGGCATGCAAAATGTCAAGTCAAGGTCAGGTCACAAAAAGGTCATGTCACGAAGAGGTCGAATAAGCCTGTGTGACACATGTTTTATAGGGTTATTTGCACGTAATAATCGATAAAAACAGTCATTTTACAAACTTGACCTTGATCAAAAGGTCAAAGATTCAGGTCATCTTAAGGTCAAAACGTGAAAATCTGACTAATTTGAATAAAACAATGCAGTTTTCTAGGTAGTTTTTGTCTCATAAACACAAATGACATTTATATATCTGTTTTAATCAGGTCAAAAATAAAAAAAAAAAAGTTATTTCTGAAAACTAACGTCATTAACCTTACTTATGCTTGGAGAGCAATCCATTCACTGAAAAAATTAAGCATTACTTTGAAATTTGGCCTGTGATATTCAAAACACTTGGTTCTCATTATATTATATTCCGGTTAATTAGATACCTCTAAAAATGTTTCAATTTTTTGGGGAAAATTTCTTGAAAAATCCGTTTTTTGTTTGGAGCGGGTCAAAAAACCATCAATGTAGAAATCGAAAATAGCCATCTTGCGAGAATTAAATTTTGCTTTCTTATACAGTTTTGCGTTTGCGATTTGCTTTTAAAGCTATGTTTTAGTCACGATCACAACATTTATCTTATTCAACCCAAAAATGGCATTGGACATGGACGTCATAAAAACTCATTATCTCCCAAAGTTCTCAACTTTTTTCGATTATTTTTTTAGGAAGACGTCAAATTGATGCTGGATAAGGTACTGAAAACTTTTACGTCTTAATCTATTACCTTTCAAGTTATTGCGGAAATACGGGAGGGGGGTAATATTTACCCCCCTACGCCGCGCGGGTTAAGAGACGTGAAATGACAATTTTTTTTCCAAAATACTATTTTTGATGAACAAAGGAACCCAAAATGTCCTAAAAACATCGAAACTTAAATAAAATTGACTATAAAATTCAAAATTTCGATAAGTTTGCCAAATTAATCCCAATTCCCCCCCCCCAACACACACACACACACAAAAAAAAAAAATTGTGTTGATCTGTAGGAGCTTTGTACATAGGCGTATTTCGTAGTGTTATAATGCGTAGTCGTTGTCGTAGCTGTTATGACGATGGCTGGCCGCCCCGGCAGCTGGATTCTCGCCTCAGGTTGCAAGACAGGGGGCGGGAGGGGTCCGCGCGCGGCCGGGACGGCAGCCGGACAATGCAGTGTGGACGAGGAGCCGGAGCTGGAGAGTTCAATACACAGTGTGTTGCCGTTACAATTATCTTTTCAAAGATCAACCAGGAACACTGACCTATGATGGCCTGATATTACTTTTCTGGAATCTGGAAGTTTCTAGGATATTTTAGGACGCTGATTTCGAACTTGGCGCATCCATTTCACATAATTGCATATCCACTGGGGGTTGCAGGTGCCAGTGGCAAAATTACATCATCAGCAGCAGCAGCATGTTTATTAAAATAAATTAGGTTACCTACATGTTGAACATAAAGCAAAAGGGTGCTTTACAAATGCTTAAATCAAAGAACCCTGTCTGAAAACAAAAACAAAAACGTTAAACTGCGACCACCGCCAAGGTACAGCCCGCCCAGGTTCATCCACTTGGCCAGCTTCAGTGCGCCCCGCTGAGGAGGTCACCTCCACTTGCAGTTGAGGCCACAAATAAGTCAGTTAGTTATGGGCGTTTAGAAGCGGTCAGTAAATCTGTTGGAAGTAAGCAAAAAAATATTGGAAATGGAGGTCCACCTCCCGACCACCATCGCTGCTGAGACCTGTACCGTACGTGTATTCATATTTGTAGTTTATCTGAGACTAGTTTATTTCTTAAGTCAAAGTTTAAGGATTGATAAAGATTGTTAAACAGCAGGCTTCTTTGTTCGGTAAATTTTGGTCATGAAAGAATGTAGTGACTAGTATTTTCTGCATGATGTCTACAATGGCACGCTGGTGAAACTGATTTTTAAATGCGAAATAAGTTGGGATTTAAGTGGGATATATTGATCCATAGATAACAGGAGTCTCCTGTTATCTATGATTAATTATAAGTCTTGAGTGCAAAATATCCCCCTTTTTGGTCCCAATAAATAGTAAGGGGTGGATCGGTCACGCCCAGCCGCTCGCAAAGTTTTTTTTTTTTAATCCTTTGTGTAAGTTGTGTAAGTTGTCTTGTAGTGTTGTGTAATTCGTTCCGTTGCATGCTTGTTTGAAAAATGACTTGTGGTGTGATGCTATGTGGCTGGTTACTGTAGTGTGGGAGCTGGCGCCTCTAAGTTCTATGTTGGTGTACTGCAAGTTTCATGTCCATATCTATAAGGTTAGTTTTCGACCTATGGGGAGAATCCGAGAGCGAGGGCAGATTTTGTTCTGCTCCAAGCGGGGCGCGGTTTAAGTCTAAGCCTGCGCATTATGTGTATTAGCGCTGTTTCCGTCGTGCACTAAACTACTGCATGATATTGACGCAACGTCTCGGCCTATCAACGGAAACGTCAGGGCCTGCATTATCACGCTCGTGAAGAATCACGGCATTATACAAGTGTATTTCCATAAATTTGAAAATTATACCCAAATCATGAACCTTCCATGCAAGATTAGGAGGTATTACTTTGGAGGTTTATATGGCGTGAACCTGCCTCAGTAGTTGAATGCGGCATTTTTCGAATGCTCTTTTCTCAGGAGTTCCCCCTGCAAATTCAGGAAGGCAACGATGCCCCCCCCCCCCCCACCCAACTGCCCCGTTTCCGCCGTCCTATGCTGACCGAACTGCGTGTCCCAACTTTTTTGGATGAAAACCGACTGCCCTGATCAGGAAGCGTCCAGGCTTATCGCGCTACCAAACGTTGTTTCAAGAACCATCTGCCTTGTAAGGAAGCAGTGTTGTTTGCACGTGCCGGCAGTTTTTTGTTTGTCCAATGTCGCATTCACTACTGCAGGCAGTCACGCCATATAAAACCTTCATCGCCGAACTCGAGTAGTGCAGTGGCCCCCCAGTCTCCAACAATGACGCGGCTGGTAAGTGTGTCTTGTATTCTATATTTTGACTAGATAAATTAATGTTGCTTAAAGGAAATAGTTCACCTTGGATTGTTTTTGTCCAACACGATTGGATTATATTTTGAAATACAACTTCTTTTCATATTGTCAAAAATAGCCATACATCGCGCCAATTCAGGACAGAAGGACGTACATTATAATTTTATCAAAACTAATATTCGTAAACTCTGCAAATTTCAAGACGAAGGAATTGAATGGCTCAGCCAATCAGATTCGAGATAAGTCGCGTAGATTACTGTATGGCCTCCCCAAAGGTCCCAACATCTTGGCATTCTTTGTTTATGGCCCCACATTCCTTCGACAAAAAGTCAAATATATTCGGCTGGAGAAGCCTTTTCAGTACAAAACAACTACAGGTAAGGGTTTTTTAAACACGGCCAACAAAACTGCTATCTCAGTTTCCAAAACTTATGTATGAAGGTGAACTCGACATGGGGTGTCCCACATTGATGTCAACACCCTTTCACGAGCTGAAATTTTCCCCCTGTTTTGGCGCACTGCCCAAGTGGGGGATTTCGTCAGGACCAGCCATTCGGGGCTCTCAATTGCGAGTCCACATGATCACGTACCCGGCTGACCCGACCGTGACACGGCCCGCCGGGAGAGTGGCCGGGGATCATTGTCCGGATTGGGCACCCAGCGCGCGCAGACCCAGGGTGTCCAGCATGGGTCAAGAATAGTGCCTATTTGTCGCCCGCTTGCCGGGCTGTCGACATGGTGAACGGCGGGATGAAACTTGGTCTTTTTGCTGGTTGGGTGGGTGCAGGAGTTCAATCTAAGACTCGTCGGTGAACAGAACCCGTCTCCAGTCCTGGACGGTCCAGTCGCGCCTCGCCATGGCGAACTCCAGCATCTTGCGCTTCTGCGACTCTGTCAGGCTTGGCTGCGGGCGGGTTTTGATGGGTTTTTAGCGGCGGGAATTTTATCAGGTATCTGTGCCATCGACTTGGATAGTATGGATACCCAGTGGACCGCTGACCGTCACAGCCGTCCCGCGCCAGTTTTCCTTGTTACTGGCTCTCTTCAGCGCGCCGACTTGGCACATTACGATTTAGTGCCACCGGGATGACAGAGCTCTTTCCTCCCGCGGCCCCGCTTCGTTCTCCAGGGTGCTGTCGGCCTCCCTGTCGTGGAACAGCCAGCGGCAGACAGATAAGTGTGACGAGTGACGCCCAGCTTCCGCAACTGACCATGGGCCATCCCGCCGTTCACCCTTGTCGACGCCCGGCAAAGCGGGCCGACAAAGACTATTCTTTGACCATGGCTGGACAACCTGGTCCGCGCGCGGCTGGTGCCAAATTCCGGAAAACGGACCCCGGCCCTCTCCCGGCGGCCGTGTCACGTCCGGTCAGCGGGTCACGTGACCATGGACCTCGCAATGAAGCCCTGAGGGCCAGTCCTGTCGAAATTCCATTCGCGGTGCGCCGAACTGGAGGGAAATAAGCCTCATGGAGGGGTGTGACATCAAATTGTGGGACACCCTGTATTTCCTTTAAGTAACTGGAGATGCGATACGGCCTTCACTTTTTGTGATTTGATGAATTATTTTCTGTGTTGAAGATATGCCCTTCAACTTCAGCAGACTAAGATATAATCCAATACCACAGACAGAATAAGAAACCAAATGTTACTTAGTGGTTAACATAAGATTGGCAATTAGGTAAAACGTTGAGTTGTTGTTCAGTTGGGTTCAGTTGGTACTGCTCCTCTTTGTGCTGGGCGCCGTCACTGGGCGCCGTCACTGGGCGCCGTCTCTTGGTGTTGTCACTGGGTGCCTTCACTGGGTGCCGTCACTGGACGCCGTCACTGGGCGTTGTCACTGGGCCGTCACCGTACTGGGCGCCGTCCCTGTGGTCTGCCGAGCGTGTTGGCAGTATAGCATGTACTAGTGTTGTATTACACTGTGCTGGTGTTGTATTAGTGTGGCTGTGCTGGTGTTGTAACGGCGTGCTGGTGTTGTAACGGCGTGTTGATGCTGCTTGTGATCGGTAGGTATTACTTCTCACTTTGCTGGGCGTGCTCTCAGTCAGCCATGGACAATTCTTCGGCTTCGGCGGCGGGTAAGTGCTGACGAGTATTCGAGGACCGGTGGGTGAGTGTCTCGTTTGAGCGTTCGTTACATCTGGTCTAATTAAGTGCGAAGAAAGAGCAGGGGCGTTGCCACGAACCGAGAGTTATGTGGGGGAGGCATCCCGAAGTAGATTCTTTGCATTCAACGCCCATAGGCGCGATGTTTAAATATGCAATTTTTAGAGGTGAGGCCCTGTTTGCCGTGGTTGGGCCACTCCCCAAACTTTCGACGCCCATGAGAAAGAGCATCGAAAAATGTATCTTCAAGACACTGCTTACAAGTAGACCCACCCTCCTGTTTCTCTCAATAAGCTTCTTTGTTAATACCCCATTTAGTTGTAACTGGGTCTACCAGCTTAAAATTGAGGAGCGGGTTGTCGCGTGTTGACAACGGCAGTCAAACTGGACAAATCGTGTATGTATTTCAGGCGGACAAAGTCGGCAGAGACCTGATTGTGTGTACACGCAATTCGACATATAAAATATCACCTTATGATTTTGGTTTCTACAAACGATGTACAGTGCAAACCATATATGTTCTGTCCACTTCATAGACACCAACCGATGCCGATGCGCCCGGCGAATAAATTATTCGTGAAAACGGCTAGTAGCAGTCCGTTCAGTGCACTGTTCGAATAAACACTCCATTTCTCTGGGACGATGTTTTGTGTCTGCTGGAAGCTAGCTTTGAAAGCATATTTAAAAAGTATTGCCTAACCATACCCGTTTAATTCAATGTCAACATTGTCCATCGGTGCTGTCTGCCGGTACTGCACGCAGTGAAATATAATGCAACTGTTTATGCCCTCGCCCCTGATACCGGGGGCGAGGGCTATAGTAATTGCATTGGATTCCACTGCATGCAGTACCGACACATAGACAGAGACAGAGGTGGTGTCGATGACGTGGACAGAACATTTAGTCTGCATAAATGCCAGATGGCCCAAGAAGATCGAATACATAGACCTTTCAAGTCTGCCGAGTTTGCGGGCCAGCTGTGGCCCTGGTGGCCAGCTGTGGGTTTGCAGGCAGGCAAACTAGCTACTGAAACGTGTCCGTGACAGGTGACTGCTTATTTTGTGAGTCAACTTTTGATGAACGGAACTTTTAATGAAATTGTGAACACTTTGAAGTTCTAGGGAAGCAACTTTATTTACATCCGTTCTGGCAATTGCTTGCGCTCTTCTCTTACCACACCCAAGTTATTGGCCCATTTATGTCTAGTCAGATGCACATCTGACTTGACTAGGAGCCCCTCCGATCTGCCCAGCGACTGTTCTGGTCGGACTGCGCTGGCTGCTTTTCGCGCTGCCGACATGCACAAAGTCAAGGGTCCCTTCGACCTGCCCTGGGGACCCTCCACGCTGGCTAGGGGCCAATTGGGCATGTTCAGGGACCCTTCTTACCCACCCAGGGGCCCTTTTGGTCTGGTCAGGGGCCCCTCTGACCTGCATTGTGCACATGGGCCCTTTGAACTTCCCAGGGGCCCTCTGGTTTTTCCAGGGGCTCCCTAGTCTACTCAGGGGCACTTAAGACCTGGCATTGGACTGCGATGGCTGCTTTGTCGCCCTGCCAACATGCTCAGGGGCTCTCTGACCTGTCCAGAGGCCCCTCTGAGCTGGCTATGAGCCAATTTGACGTATTCAGAGGGCCATCTGACCCAATCAGGGGCCTTTTCGGTCTGAACAGGAGCCCCTCTTACATGCAGAGGGCTCTTTTGAGCGTACAAGGGTGCCTCTGTTTTTTTTTTCTCAGAGAGGGCCCTGCTGGCCCTTAAGGGCCTCTGAAGTGCTCTAAAATCTCTAACGACCATGATTGGTGTCTTCTGACTACAAAAACATGATACCGCGCTTTGCGCGGTCTCGTCGGCCCTTTTCGACGCGCTGCGCACGACAAAAAGGGCTCACCGGACCTCCAGGAGGGGGGGGGGTTCTGGCAACGTGCCTGATCCAAGTCATCGAATTACCAAAAAAAAAAAATGTCGATGATAGCCCCCTAGCATGTATACCCCCAAATGAAGTGTCCCATAACTGAGGAGAATGAAATTGGGGGATAGGTTGGCTAGTTACCACTATCTCATTATCCCAAGCTAAGGATCATAGTAAGGCAAATGTCAAGTTACAAAATAAGGGCCATAATAATAATCAATAATAATAATAATATAAATAATGTAATTTTTCACAAAATGTCATAGGATAGTGGTACATTTAATGGCTTTATGGATTGGCAGCATAAGCCGTGGCTTAGCCGTCGTGCCTCTCCCGCCCATACTGAGCTGTTTCTATGTTCAGCTTTAATAAACGGGCGATACAAAAACAACAAATAACAGTTTCAAACAAATCACAGTTCTTCGCCATCCACTCCGGCCGCCGGATACACCCAAACTCTCCACTCCCCAGGCTGCTAAAGCGCATCTATACCATTCGGGGCCGCCGCCAGTGTCCACAGGTGAAGTCCTCCTCCTTGTTTTATGCCAATTTTTTTGTTTTCCTGCTAAGCAACTTTCTTGTAAACATTAAATCGTATTTTTTGTAAATTTTTGTTTTTTAAGTGGTGTTTACTAAATCGCTTGGTATTATTAAAAATTGCTGAAAGCATCAGCTACTTAACAAGCTAGCATCAGCCGTAGGCCCTGGCTCCGGAAATGAAAGATTATTTAATAATGAGTTGGTCATAGGAACGGTGAGTCCTTGTAAGATGAGTGAGCAGTGTGACACGTTGGACAGCGTAGCAGGGGACAATGCAGGAACAAAATGTTGGCATCCTCCTTTGGAATGAACCACAGCAGCATCCTGGTGTTAATGCCTTAGGGCTGTTTGATTTTGACAGGTCAGAAGTTCAGAGTCGTCGAGCCCCAGTCTTAGTCTAGTGTGGCGTATTAGCCATACTTAGAACCGTTAATGGTTAGACTGCGGGGCAAGTCTGGCACTGAGGGTGCTTATAAACAAGCTCTCCTAAAGGGTCCGCGGAAGGATGTCAATCCGGGTGGAATTGAGGTAGCGCATTCCATTCCACGTATGGCACTAGGGAAGAAATTAATCGCTGGAACTGCAACGTACGGGTTTGTTGCGGGAGCGTACGGGCTGTTGCGATACGTAACTGCATTCCGGTAGCTGCTATTCACGCGTCTGGGTGATTATTCAGTGATGTATATGGGAAAGTCATGTGGGCTATGCATGATCTTATGGAAGAAGAAGAGTTTATGTAGATTCTATAGCTATTCCATCAAATGGAATAGCTCTTGCTTTATAAAACACGCTAGTTGGCTGGAGGGAAGGGATGCCAATCCACCTATCATCCACTCCTATCATTTCCTTCCGGAAAATCTGTAAGAATTATACATAAGAATGGCCTTTTAGTACGTCCAAATACATCACTTTGGCTCCCCTTGGATCCGCCACTAGGGCAACCTCAATTTAAAACTAAAGATGAAAGTGCATAAATGGAGCTTTTCAAAAAAGAGAAGCCAGAGCAAAGTGAAACGTTTCGTCGATCTAAGCATAAATGAAAAATGCCCGTGACTTCTAACAAAATAATAATCGGAAGGAAATCTGGTGGGACAAACATGAGGGCTGGTGGAGAAATGGTCATATTACCGAATAGGGAGCTACTAAGCCATGACTCACGCATGGGGACCAGCATTTAACCTCAGCGAACACTGAAAACATGTCACGCCCTGTTCTTCTGGCTCACGGTAATGTTTTTGTTTCAGAGTCATCGCCCCGATCGTCACCCCGCTCATCATTAAGTTGCCCGAGCCAGAGGAGCCGGAGCCGCCGCCAGAGCCGGTCATCGTCCACGTGCATCTCGGCGGCCACGGCGGCGGTCACCACCCCGAGCCTCCACCACCACCACCACCACCACAGATCATTGTTATATAGTTCCGGCAGTGATGATGGAGTCGGCGGCAGACACGCTAAAAGTGAGCGGTGATAAGGACAGTGGAGAGAAGGTGAACGTGGAGGTGGACAATGTGGAGGTGGACATTGTAGAGGTGGAAGGCACGAAGGCTGCATACCATCAACACCGCCATTACTATGCACGGCACAGAGTTTGAAGGCTGGATATCATGCCCGCGCAGCCGCTGCTTAATTAAAATCGCAAATGTGGAGGTAAAATGTGATTTCATTCATTACATATGGACAGATTGCAGCCCTGCTGGTTTAGAACTAGATAAGTTGTGTTTGAACGGCCACTTAATATCGCGAGCAAACTAGTGTCATGGAACGCTGTCAGTGTTCTGCGTTTCCTTGCATTGTGCCTCTGGAAGTACTTTAACAATTATTTCATGTGATGTTAAGAAAAAAATAAATGATTACGAGCGAGCGAGAAACGTGCAGCGATTCCTCACTGCATACCGGATTTGTTTCACATATAAGCGACCGACCCGGCCCGGCCCAGCCGACCATAACGCTTTTCAAAAGCTTATATCTTTTGAACCCCGCATCCGATTGACAAGTGGTCTGTACCATATGATAGCCCCATGCAGTAACGTTATGATTATTTACTTTTTTGTCTCACGTGAGGGATCAGCATGGCGCGTGACACGTGCCGCGTCAGGGGTGTCACAAAACGTTATCCCGCTATAGCTAAAAAACGTCTGGACTGATTAAGCTGAAATTTGGTGTGTGGTTTGACACCACACCACTAGCAATGTTGCGCAGTTTAAACTCTGAGTCACACTGCACGTGCGCACGTGCACCCCTGCTCCGTTTACGAAATTATCTACGAAACATCGTTTCAATACCGGACCTATATATCGACAACCAGAAGTCGCAAAGACACGGGTCAAACACAGATCTGTAGAGAAACGATCCGCCCGGCGCATGCGTTATGTGCCGATCAGCGGCGCGTGGTACGTGCAATATATATAAAGCATATATTTATATATAAAGCACAATAAAACCCATATAATACCCACCTAAGATGTATTTTGCTGACAAGCATGAAGCTTATAATTGCAAGTTTAAAAGAACACTGCAAAACCTATTCAGTTCAAAGCATCGATTTAGTTCGGATCCATTTGTGACGGCAAAACAACACATAGCGAAAACGATTGAAAAGCATGCTTCGCACAAAACCAACCTCCTTAGGACGGATACGAAATTGACGCGGGTTTATTCGGGCTTGCTCGTCCTTCGCCGTTTAACACGCGAGTTACTGGGGGGCTATTTATAGGGCCGTCCCGTTATTTTGCAATATCTCCTTAAAAAATATCGTCACCAAACTTGCAGTACCTTATTTCACATTAATTTGACACATGCTGCCCGAAGGAAAAAGATGAGGCTATGATAGGTCAAACAGGAATAACGTCAGAGTGACGTCATGTTCTGCATTTTTTATTGACAAATATTGTTTTGCGGGAAACGCTGTCAAAAGTACAGTTTATAGGATAACTAAAATTGTGATATCCCAAATGACAGATAAAGAACTCGACTATCAAACTGCTATCGCGGATGTTTGAAATTTGCTGAAACTCAAAATATTGAGTGAATCCAAAGGCAATTTTTTGTTCTTAAACAATCTTCAAAACACATCTGAGTTTTCACAAAGCCGGAGTATATATGCTCTAGAGGAATGCAATGAATATGTGTAGCACATTTGAAGTCGATTTCTTCAAAAAATATTGACTCACATCCTTTCGAAGCCAAAATTCGACCACCTCTACAGCATAACCATGCACACATTTACGTTTTTTGCCTTTTACTTCTATTGGTATGGAAAAAAATGTTCTAAGGCCATTTTTCGCGTTCTAGCCGAAAAACAAAACTAAATACATATGTTACAACTCCTAATGACCGTAATCTGCAGTTTGACCTCGTGACCTCGGATGGCCTTGACCTGGCCCAGGGTCTAAAAACAGCTTAAAATGGTAATTAAACGTGTTAGATACACGAATCATACCAATTTATCAACTGATTATGCGTTTGATTTCGCATTTTTGCTCGACAATTTCATCCACCGGACTTGACGACACGGTCGACATGACGACATGTTGTCTTTGACACGTGTCTTATGACCGGTGACCCTGAGGTGAACAATGTTATGTTTCCCTCTACAAAAGTAACAGGGCTATTTAGTACCGCTTGATTTTGTAATATCGGTCCAGTAGTTCCGGAGATCAGAGGGGGGCTATAAATATCCCCCCCAGTAACTCGCGTTACACAGAATGTATCCCAGTAACGCGCGGTTTAAAGGGACACTGTCCACTCAAAGTAAAATTTGATATGTAAAAGAACAGCCGAATTTGATAAGCCCCATGAAGTCCGTTTTTTTTTAAAATCGCGCCCAGGTCGCCCCAATAATCGCCGTTCAAGTTCAAGTTTTTCCTTCCAGCCATGAGGTTTGACGAGTTCGCCACCACTAACGTAGCCAAAACAATTAATTGCAGCTTGGTGCAACTATGGAAATTAGTGTTTAATTTTTTGCTTAAGCATTCCTAAATACCCAAATTTGTAATGTCAGAAAACATTTCATGTCTTATTATGCCTGATTTGAAAGATTTGTTACGGTAAAGAAGCAAAAAGTTCCGACTTGCACATATTTTTTTAACTTTTACAAAGGGATTTTGATTTCCCAGCACTAAATGAAGTTTTTCACGGACCGAGGTTTTTTCTTATGATTGGTCCCTGCCGATTCCGGAAACATACCAATGGAAAAGAGTCTGTTCACGTTTTCAATGGCAAACGACACAAAATGGCGGCAGATGCGGTAGATTCAGTGAAAGGAACCAACAAATGTATAAGCGCATCCGGCGTCTCATTCCAATTGGCAATAGCCGTCCAGCTGACGGTTGGTCAGTTGATATCCCTTCTCTGTGATTACAGTTAACTTTGAGCAAACGCTTCCATGTACGTAGTTGGTGTTGTATAAATCGTAAACAAGTTTTTTAGATTCCTTATAAGTAAATGAAATTAGTGATTGTTTTTTGTTATTTTGCGCTTTTTTGGATAAGAGTTTAATGGCAATTAAAATCATAAAGTGGTTTCTTAGGCGCTTGTTTAAAGCCTGTTTTGCGATATCATCCGGAAGAGGCAGTGTCCCTTTAAGGCGTCTTGCTGGTTGTAAAATGTAAACCCTACCTGTAATTGGTGACATATCTCGACAAGGATAAGTCGCACGGACTTAAGACAAACACAGATGCGTAGATAAATTATCGGCGTAACCATACCCACATCCACACCAGCAACCGCACCATCACCCCACACGATTACCCATAACATCACCCACACAATCACCATATCCAGATATAAAGGCTACAATAACATGACTCAAATTGCGCATTGCGCAAACGTTCCTCTAGGAACGAATAAGCTGAAATTCGGTGTGTGGTTTTAGACCACTGCACTGCAGGGGCCCGGGAACGATTTCAAAGTGGGGGGGAATTAATTTCGGCTAGCCACTCCATTTTTCGGCAGATTTCAACTTTAAATTCAGTTGGAGCTTTACGGGGATTTGCATAAGTAATGCTAATGTTTAAACACTTAAAATTAAAATAAATATACGTGATACTATACTATATAATTATACATCACAATTACTTAAATCAAAAAGATCTGAACTCATCATAATTTCGGACAGGTATATTTTATCAGCTTTTAAGGCTGGTGCCGATTTTTGGAAACATATTTTGTCTCTTCTCTGGCAGACATGCCGCACTGCACACCTAATAGTAATACCTGGCCAATGGAAGGAGCCATGGCCCCTGAAATCGGAAGAAAATCGACGCATTTTTCCATTGAAAAGGAATTCCAAGGAAATTCAACTAAAAAAACAAAATGTTTTTAAATCACCTATAAGCCTAAGACAGAAATATGTCAAGCGCTTATGGTGATCCGATACAGTTTTAGATTTGGCCCCTAAACCACCTATTTGTCGTTCTGAATCCGTCCTTGAACAACGACGAGTCAAGCAGGCAACGTTGGTAAGGCAACAGTTTTCCCGCCTCCTTTGTTTTGGGCCCACCAACAATGTATTTGACACAAAACTTCCTCAATTTGAAGTCATTTTAACGTCAAAGAAGATATTTTTAAGCTATGAATCTAACGTATTGAAAAATGTTATAAACCAGTACTGAATCTCAAAACCTGCCCAACTAACTTCTTTGAAAACGTTTCTGCCACGACCGCTACACTGCCAGCTCTCTGGCGTGGGTGCGAAGTGTGCCGAGCTTATTTTTAATACTACACACACACGTTCTGAGAGAAAACGCGGAGTGAGTGAGCCGGGCCTGGGTTAGCCTGAACGTCGCCAGCCAGCAGACAACTCAGTAGAAGCCACCAACAGCCGGCGGGCTTCAGGGTCTTCCGTTTCTGCTTGGAGATCATCGAGCAGATGCATGCTGGGCTCGGAGAGCTCACACCGGCAGTGGGAACTGTGCTGGGAATGGCAGCTACGGTCTGGGCCGGACTCCGCCGAACAGTAATTCCGCCACCTGTCACAAGAAGGCAGTAGACGAAGAAGAAAACACCGGCAGCCACCGGGACTTGAACCCATGACTCTCTGGCCAGGGCGCGGAGTGCCGACCGCGCTAACCACTCGACCATCCTTCCAACGTATTAGAGCGCTGGGCCGTGGCCCATTGCTTCAACCGCACTCATCTGCCAGCGAACTGGGAGGGCTGCATGCGATCATTTTCACGGGCACACCCTCATCCACTCCCGACACTAAAGCTTATTTGTCGGGAGTGTACAGTACCTATTTAAGAGAATCTACTGTTGTCAGAGACAGCACGAGTACTTGAAGTGTGTTATGAACACACACTCAGTTCAGAGAAGTAAGTAATTCCTGATCAACAGGCCAAAATAGCAGAGCCCCACAACACCCCCACCACTCTCGGCGACGGTGGCCACGTTACTGCATTATTATTAGTGTTCACGTTACTTATAATGGGCCTCACTCACAAAAAATCAACACCCGCGCCATGTGTCAACACCCCTAGCCCGCCCGCGGTTGGGTTGGATTGCCCCCCCCCACCAAAACCTAAAATACGTCGACTGGGAAGGTGTTTTTATTGTCGACTAGAGGGTTTACCGCAACATTCGTGATCACCGCTGCATGGGCAGTTTATGTATAACGAACACAACCGTGATAACCGCTGCATGGTGGTCGAGTTGTCCGCAATACTCATTGGCAGGGGGTTCAATGATTTATCAGCCGGCGTATGCGGAAGGTTTTGTCCAAACGGCACTGGAAAAGGTTTAACGTCACCGCTGCGTGGTGTGTCCGGAGTTGTCCGCAATACTCATTGCAGGGGGTTTTCAAATGACTTATCAGCCGGGCGTATTGCTGAAGTTCGTCCACCACTAGGAAAGGCTTAAAACGTCACCCGCTGCGTGGTGTGCGAGTTGTCGCAATACTCATGCAGGGGGTTTTCAAAAATGACTTATCGGCCGGGAGTATTACGGAAGTTCGTCACGGCACTGGGAAAAGGTGGGTGACGGGAACAGCACGTCACCGCTGCCTGGTGTGTCGAGTTGTCGCAATGCTCATGCAGGGGTTTTCAAATGATTATATGCAGCCCCGGGCGTATTGCGAATTCGTCCACCACTGGGAGAGGCGTAATGTTCACCACACTGATGAGGTGTCGAGGTTCGCCAACTCGGCAGATTGCATGCAATCTGAGCATGCTCTGACTTGACTCATGACTACTCGCGCCATTATTCCCAATTTGAGAAATTGATCAAGATAAATGTCCGTGCAAAACCATTGTATTGACCAAAGTGTTCATTATTATAAACAGATCAGTGTATCAACAATAACATCACAAATCATAATCATCAAGCAGTTTCATACTGCATACTAGCTGCATTTCTAAGGTAAGAACATCCACGAATCGCACACTCATACTCACAGCTTACAATAGGTCTTGTTACTCCGATCACGACGCACAGCACAATTGACAGACTTCCGCAACTCTAACGGTAACTTGAAGACTGAAAACAATAGGCCTGTTTACATAGCACTAAAAAATTCAAGTAAATTTCAAATAAATTCTGTATAACGCAACTTTTCAGCTTTTTATCGAGAAAATATATATTCACAAAAGGCTTGCCTTAGAAGTCCAAAAGCTTTTCCCCAAACAGGATATTATGCAGAAA
>VOPJ01008770.1:0-21291 GCA_014673585.1 Semibalanus balanoides | reverse complement strand
GGTACCATCCCTCCTCCGCCGGTCCCAGCTGCTGGGTACCATCCCTCCTCTGCCGGTGCCGGCCAGTGAGCGTCCGTCACAGCTGATACGTGCCGTCTCCTCCGTCGGTCGATTGCAGCGGCATCTGCAGTCGTCGCGCCAGCTCCGGATCGGTGCGCTCCAGCGCCTCCAGCAGCAGCGCGGCCACCCGGCGCCGCTCCGGAGCCCACACGAACCGCGCCGCGTCGTCGGCGCAGTGGCGCGCCACGAATGCCGCCGTGGCGTCCAGCCGCGCGGCGAGTTCGGCGCGCGCCTCGGCCGCCTCGTCCTCCATGGCGGCCGTCTGCTGCCGCGCCGCTCCCGGGTCGGTGGCCGGCGCAGTGGCGTCCTCGAGCGGCTCCGCTCCGCCAGAGCTGCGCAGCGCGGCGTCACAGAAGCGCAGCAGCGCCGCCAGCGTGTCGTCGCTCCAGCAGCGGCGCAGGCCGGGCGCCGCCAGCCACAGGAGGCAGCAGGCCAGGCGTGGGTCGGCGGCGGCGGCAGCGGCGCGGCGGGCGTCACAGACGCCGCGCACCAGACGCGGGACGGGAGCCAGCCAGACGTCTGCGGGCAGAGGGGCAGCACGCAGCACCCGCCCGTCACAAGTCGGTCACTCAGTGGGGGGCACATACAGCACAGGGACACATCCGATAGGCAGTGAGACGTATCCGACGCAGACACACAGCACATACATGTGTCAACAGAACGACTGCCTGTAACCGTGCAGCCCCGTCTCCGGTGACGTCATACTGCCTGAGGCGCAGTTGATTTGTGGACCGCCTGCGGCGAGCTTACGAGGCCCGCAGTGCGGCTGTTCACACTTGAGAAGCACAGAGACTAAGTGTTCGCCGTTCGTCGCGTAGCGCGTGTATGTGTAGCGTGGCTACATCTCGTCATTGGATCTAAAATTATAAGTGGCCTCACATCCAGCCTGTCCCAGCGCTCCCCCCGCCCTTTCCCACTCCATAGCACCCATCCCCTTCCCAGGTAACGCGGTCGTTTCGAGGGTGGCTCTGTGCTGACCTAGGCGACTGAACGGCACCAGACAATCAGCGGGGTCACGAGGTGAGAAACGCCACGACGGGTTCTGACGACGACAGACCCTAAGACCACCAGCTAAACCGCCCCTCCTCCCTCCACCGGGTGCGAGAAGTTCCGGGTCGAACAGGCCAATCACGTGACTGAAAGTTCCAATATCCCCTACCAGTTGGCAGTACCAGTTTTTAAGAATAAATAAATTATGGACAATTATATACATAAATAAGGGGAATATAAGGCATGAACAAATTCATCCTTTTTAGGCGCAAAATTTCAAAATCCAACCCAGACGGAAATTTCCTCTGGAAAACGTTTAGACTCCAAAAGAGGGTTCCGGAAGGGTTGTGCTGTACAACCAATGAGAGGCCGAGGGCACGTCATTCCCAATGCAGCGGCCATAGACCGGGCTGAGAGCCTTTTTGTTTGTTGATTGGGGTTTTAGGGCGCAACAACTGCTTGGTTATTTTGCGCCCATAACCAGTACTTATTTATTTACTGAACCGAGTATATCACGGGGAAGTCAATGTCGCAAATGAAAGAGAAAAGACTGCCAGTTTGAATTACTTGTGAGAGGGCTGAGAGCCTAGAGTGGAGGTGTGACGCCCTGGTGAAACAGTCAGAGAGTCTGGATTTGAGAGAGAGAGAGAGAGCCGGGCGGGCCCGTGTCGGTCCGCGCCGCGGACAGGTCAGCGCCACTCAACACTGACGATGTAAGTGTTGTTAGTAAAGCCATGTCTTAAAAGTCTGCCAAATCCTTCAAACTTTCCCTGCCTTGTCCTGGTGACGATTACCACGCAAAATTAAACGATTTTTTGGGGCAGGGGAAACAAAATTTAATTATAACGTAAGATAAGCCTCCGTCCAGGCTGGTTTCGAAGGGATGGGAATTTAACAAAATATAGTGTGATTTTGTTGCGAATGAGACGAGTGATGTGATGTGTAATGAGTTATGAGACGAGTGAGTGATGTGATGTGATAAGGAGTGTGATGTGATAAGGAGTCGTAGAGAGAAATTGCGGTACAAATGAGAGTAGTGTGTAAAATATATTTTTGTCAAAATGAGAAATTTTGTAACCGGAACTGAGTATTTAGGCTACTAGAGTGGGCTTGGCACATAGACCCCCTCAACCTTAGAAACTTTCAGACTTTTTCAAGTTAGACAATTCCTAAGACAAGAAGGGTCAGTGGCAGAGTTCCTTCTAAAGGGAGGAGGATGACTACCATTGCAGAGGTGGTGAGGCATGTCAACGAGCAAGCTGAGAAGTCAACCTTGGTTGGAGTCCATCTGGCAACCCTCAAGGAATGCCTTAGCAGTGTGGAGGCGTTCTCACTCAAGACCCAGTATAAAGGGTTCTTAGCGGAGGCGACTCGAGAGGTCATGGGCAGGATGGCAGAAGGTGGGGGTCGAAACTACATCAAAGATCTGGTGGAGTTGACCTGCCTTTACCACGTGCGGGGTGCCAATGTTGACAGGCTAAAAGATCGAGCAAAAGCCATGTTCGAAGACACCGAGACTTTCGAGGTGAACTCTCTGCTGGTCACTTATGGTGTCGTCAGCTCTCCCAAAGGCAGTCCCAAGGCTGTGACTCTTCCCTGGCAAAAGACAATGCAAGAGAAAAGTTCAAGTGCGTAAAGGATGCCGTACAGCTGATCACCTCCGTGACCAAGCGTCACATGTGCGGGAAAGGATTCGAAGCCCTCATGAGCTGTGAAGAAGCGACGCTGCGGCCGAAGTTGTGGTCCGGGACACGGTTCACTCCTAACGCCTCCCGAGTAATGCAGACGTTCGTCAGCAACGAGGCAGCGATGACCACGCTCCTAAGCGAGCAGATGGACACAGGTCGTATTTATTGTTTGTTTTGTTATTGGGGTTTTAGAGCAGGCTGACCTGAAACCTTCGGTCAATTTGTTCCCATAACGTGTAGTCCTATCGTTACTTAGATCGTCCATCCGTTAATGTGTCAGTATTGTACCTTGGCAACAAACCTGTATAAATATGCGTAATGCGATATTGCAGGTGAAACAGAAATGGCGTTCACCAGCTGAAGATGTATCTTAAAACGCTAAAAGCAATTCATCGAAGTTCATTCCAACCATGCGTCTACACTGCATGCACGGACGCAGTTGATTGCAGGGTTGATTGCATAGCCTGGCGTCTCAATGGTCCATCAATACACATCGGTCACAAGGAGTGAGAGCAGCTATTGGACCGAGCTGGTGACCAAACAGTGGAACACATACAATCAACACGACATTTCAGTTGTGCTACATGAGGCAATAATCAACACCGCCAGTGCTTGAATATGCCAATCCGCATCATGCTATTTGGTGCATTTGATTCGAAATGTATTGATTTTGATGAGTTTGATACTGAAATGAATTGGTGGCTGTTCTATGGCGGCGCGGCTCCACCGCCGCCCAGCTGGCCAGCACGCCAGCGAGCAGCGCCATCTGGACAGCCGCAGCCGGCCCGGCCTGCCCGCCATGGCTGGAACCTTGCTTGGTGGATGGTCGTGGCGCAGGGGTTCGAGGTGAACTTCTTCGTACTGATGGACTCAGCTGCAAACCAGGAGCCAGGCATCCTGAGGCGCCAGCACCGCCCCGCCGTGCCGGCCCACCCCTGACCACCGCGCGGTGCCGGGCAGCGCGGGCCGCTGCCGGAACAGGACCGCCCCGCCCCGGCACGCCCGCCGCCCGCCGGAGAGGGTGGGGGAAGTGTAAGCGATTGTGCATTGTGTGTATATTATATATGTTTATGTATGTGTATGAGTGGGAAATGGTGCCATGATATAACCACTTCGTGCTTTGCACATTCCCACCATACATCCGTTTGGTTTGTTTCTGTTTGTCTTTCAATAAACGACGATGACATCAGTTGACAGCCGAGCGCTTGACTGCATGCTTCCGCAGTTGGCCGGTAGAGGTACAGCCTTTACCACACCGGTCACACCTGTGTCTGTAGTCGTGTGTGCGCGTGGTGGCGGATGACGTGATTCGTCATGGTCGACCGATCCGAAAAACGAGCCGGGCAGGAGGAGCAGCTAAACGGTCGCTCCCCGTGTGAGTCCGCATGTGTCTGGTGAGGTCCGTCTGTGTAACGAACCGGGGCGGGCAGCCAAACGGCCGCTCCCGTGTGAGTCCGCATGTGTGTGGTGAGGTCCGTCTCTGTAACGAACCGGGGCGGGCAGCCAAACGGCCGCTCCCCGTGTGAGTCCGTATGTGTCTGGTGAGGTGCGTCTGTGTAACGAAACGGGGCGGGCAGCCAAACGGCCGCTCCCCGTGTGACTCCGCATGTGTCTGGTGAGGTCCGTCTCTGTAACGAACCGGGACGGGCAGCCAAACGGCCGCTCCCCGCGTGAGTCCACATGTGTCTGGTGAGGTCCGTCTGTGTAACGAACCGGGACGGGCAGCCAAACGGCCGCTCCCCGCGGAGTCCACATGTGTCTGGTGAGGTGCGTCTGTGTAATGAACCGGGGCGGGCAGCCAAACGGCCGCTCCCCGTGTGAGTCCGCATGTGTCTGGTGAGGTGCGTCTGTGTAACGAACCGGGGCGGGCAGCACAACGGCCGCTCACCGTGTGAGTCCGCATGTGTGTCGTGAGGTCCGTCTCTGTAACTAATCAGGCCGACCACACCTGGTACCGGTGCGCCTTAACGCTATTGTGAGAGTCTGAGACTTTATATGGGCGATGTAACTAGACGGCATAATGAACCAGGCAGAGCTGTACCTGGCCTGGCTTCTGGACCGTACAGGAGGGCGGCCCATGGAGTAAACGGAGCGCGGACGCACGAGCACGCCAGCCGATGACGCTCTCACCACACGAGCTACTGACGTTCCTCCAGGACCTGGACCAGTTCATGGCGGGGCCCAGAGGCGCCACAGCACAATTCGAGCTATGCAGCGGTTTGAAAATTACTAAAAAAAGCAATGCAAAATTTGAAAAACCAAATACCGACTTTGAAATAACTACAGAAGAAAAGAGCGAAACAAGCGAAATTCGATGTAGGCGACACATTTTCACCATATTAGGCAAACAGGGTATCCGGTATAGTGAGTTCATCAAACAGCCTGTAGTGCAAACCAGTCAGGGTAATAATGGGCAAACAATGCAACGACACGCGAATCGCGTGACGCGAGTATGGGCAAACGACAAAGCAAAAGGAGCTGAGACACAGGAGGAATGATGCAAATGGTAGCATTGTGCAATCCAGGGGGGTGGGGGGTGGGCGCTTAATGGGCGCTGCCAATAAGCGGTTACATGGCGTTCCATAAAGAACGTGCAGAATCCAAGACGGCACAGGTCCGAAATGACAGGACGGAATACGGCTGCAGGACAGCATGCCTTCATAAGGCATAACAGGTGGCGAGCGCAAAAAACGAAGGCAAGACCAAATCGATAGCAGATAGTGATTGGTTACCCTCGATACTGTTTCATCTGCATGACGCACTGGCAGTCATATCAAGAGAGGAAAACACGGCGTACGCCTACCAGATGAGGAGGCGAAAAGTTGCAAAGCAACGCTAAGACTGGTCGGTCATAAAAGGAAACAAGTCAGAAGGTTGAGTAAATCACCAAACGTCCGGCAACACGGAAAGAGAAAACAAAATGGCGCCAACACTGGTCATACGATCGAAACAAGTCGCACGCGTAAGAAGTCAGCGAAAGCAGGCACTACGTCATGTTCGAGGGCAACACCAGAGAGGAGCAGCATGGAAACTTGAAACCGGTGCGACAATCCCAGAAATATCAGATGAGTAAGAAGAGTCGGGGATGGCTTTTGCCACCTTTACCTCCTTCCGCTCTGGCAGCAATTCTGAGTTTCCAGCATGGCGCATCTTCTCCAATGCCATTTTCGGGCGTTTTTCGCGAAATGTTAGGTGAAAATGTTTCAATAATCATATCATGTATTTTTCTACTTTTATTGATTTGTCGTACATTGAACACTTATGTTGAATCAAATGAGAGTAATGCTATTTTTGTTTTTCTTTGAATCGGAAATCATCAATTCTTAAAATTGTTATCATGAATTAACATGGCATTTAATCATTCAGAATCTCAAAAATAAATAGTGGTTCATTATTTTCCAAACAATGGATTTTTTTATCAAGCCCTGATTTTGTCGGTCCGTCCCCTGTATCAATGTAAATTAGCAGTGTTTTAAGCAAACATTGATTTACATTTTTCAGCGAAATAGTAAGCATTTACGTGACGTCACAGGATGGTTAGGCATATCGCTATCCTTGAGCGACTTTGCGTCATGACTGTACCTAGCATATAGGGCCTTGATCGGCCTCATATCGGCCTTGCCATGGACGGGCTAAAGACATGGACCAAAACTGGTTATTATCAATAATTTATTGATATATTTATCATTCAAGTTGTTTTCAAACGCACGATGTCAATTTGTACAAACCGTTAAATAAGCAGATTCAAAGTTATCATGCTGCTCATACTGGTTGGAAGTCACTGCGCCCTAAAACCTTCTCCTTCCTCAGCATTTAATTTCCATCCAACCAAACTATGTTAAGTTGACTGATGTTACATAACTTTTTGGAAAGTTGTTGGTTGCACGAAGGCCAGCAGTCGGTCGCACTGCTATCAGTTATTAACTGTGGAGGATTCCATGTGCTCAATTGGTTACTTGGCATTGCTTTATTAACATACCTAGCATTTCATTGACTTGTTAACTAACAACGAATATGACCCAAGGCTCTGAGGGGTGAGGGCTCTAAGCCCTTTGTGCTCTGTGGCTAAGCCGCTGACCAGAATGATGATAAATGTGATTATCCCACGCCGATATCTCTCTTTGCCATTGAATCACGTGCTGAGGCTATTTTTTTAACTAACCGTCAGATAACTTGGAATTTAATCAGCATATGGTGATTATCAATCTGATAATCCACGGCTGTGAAATCTTCGGGATAAGTCGGTGTTTTACAAGTATGACTTTTAGTGTAGCGGCGTGGGACAAAATTATTACACCACTCTCGAGTATAAAGATGCGTTAATCGACTCGGCTTCGCCTCGTCGATTCTGTTTGTTTGTCTGATTGGGGTTTTAGGGCGCAACTAACTGCTTGGTTATGTTTGCGCCATAACCAGTACTTATTTTTTACTGAACTCGTGTATATCAAGGGGACGTCAATGTCGCAAATGAAAGAGAAAAGACTGCAGTTTGAATTACTTGTGAGTCCGTCTTCAAGGATGACGGCGGAGAGGCACAGTAAATATGCTTTCTTGCCAAGATGCTGCGCAACGCTTTACAGCATACTGCGAACATGCTAACAGTAACGTATGGGGCGACAAGTAACAGGCTCATTACAGCGAGGGCATAACGGGCCTGTCTTCAGCTCGTAGCAAGTGTCGCGTGCGTTGGCATATGTGTGGGCCTAATCCGTAGTCTCACAGACTAACCTCTTCACGCCTGCTTTTCCCGTAAACTTGTTGGCCAAGACCCGAGAAAGGTTTGAACTGTATTAGCTTGTTGGAGATTCTTGTTGGCGGTCCCACGCATGCTGCCACTGACCGTGTAAAAAGGCACCAGCAGCAGGGTAAAGGTCTCGTGCAGGAAGAGGGAGGCGTCGCCTCGTCGATTAACTGCATATTTATACTCCCTCATGGTTTAATACATATTATGTATATGTTATTGTGTATATGTGAGTATGTATTATGATAATGGATATTTGATGATCAGACATTTCTTTAACATAAATTTGGTCTGCATGTTTCCTATGGATGACTTTCCAAGGTCAAGACCCGCGCTAAGCAGAGCTTGTTGCGCTGGTCCTGACCTCACCACCCGATCGCACAATTCATGCTGGCTATACGATATCAGTGTACCATACCATATCAGCACATATCAGCTGTTTCTGGTATCTGGTAGCAATTATGGCTGCATCTGGTAGCAAAAGCATGCCTGGTGAATACTGATAATTGTGTGATTCAACGCTGGTCTTGGCGAATTTTGAATATCTTGGCTACGTGAATCTGCAGAAATGAAGAAATTGCTACATTTAGAAGAATCAGTTAACTTACTATCCCAGCCATCCAACATCCAATTATCGAAATCCATTTCCGATCCAATGATCTATCTGCACCCGCATCACAATTTTTTTTTTATCAACAATCATCAGCAGGTACAGTTTGCCTGGCCGACTGCAGGTACTGGCATACTCTTGCTCACTTATCGTGTGATATTGTGTTACAATGATTTAGTTTAATTGCACCTTTGTTAGCAAACTCAACTAACATTTTACAGTCATTCAACTTTCATGCTTTCATGTGGTCATCGTTTGACAATATCGCTGTGTGTTGAATATTCAGGGCCACATTTGCCTTTAAAGTTCATGGCCAATAACAGTTAAGAGTATGCATGCCCGAACACATTTAAGCACATGGTTCATGGGAAAACTGTCCTCGGCCATGCACTTATGATTGTTATTGAAAGCTTCACTAGGTGATACAACAACATTTATTTATGTAACGATGATGGTGAGGACATTGTCCACGTGATGGTACAAAGGCTTCATGCTTAATTCTAGGCACCACCACCTGGTTAACGTAAAAGAAAGAAAAGGTGGTTCGGTTGCCACAACCAGTGAGGAGGAGGGGTCAGTTGACAATTTCAAAGAGGGATGGACCGGTGCAGATCCATGGATCAGACATTTACGAAAGCCTTGATGTACTTTCTAGGAATTTTTGGAAAGCAGCGGAGATCAGTGGTGCAGTGTGTTTTGGTTGTGTTTCGGCCAAAGAGAAGTGTTGATTTTTGTTGTGTCTGGGAAGCCTTGAAAGTCAGTGCATAGATATGCAGAAACTTGTCTTGAAAGGTTCACTCTCGCTGTGTAAAGGGAATGTTTCACTTCTCTGAAAGTTGTCCAATGTACGCCGCTTGTGGTGCAAAATCGAAGTAATTGCTGCGGAACCACCGATTCTGACATTTGTTTTCCACCAAACAGTGCTCAATTTCAATGAAAAAACTAAGTTTGGTATTTGGGGCTAATGACGTCCATAATGAAGGAATCTTATGAAGAAAATGGACAAAAACTTACGCGCAATATGAATGGACTAGTATGTTAACGGGCTAAGATGTAAAGCCACATGTAAAACAAGTCAATAGTTATTCATCAACATTTGATAAAAAGGGAGTGGACGACATCGGGTTTCAAGCGGCTACCACTAATAACACTAGGCCTTATTTTATGGCAGATGCAAAAACCAAACTCAAATTCACTTCGATTAGACCATCTGTGGGTGTTTTAACCCTTCTACAATACTTAGTTTCAACTGAATTCAAACAAACTTTGGCCATTGCTCAACCAATCTTATGTAATGGTGAGACATTCCTTTTCACATTTTGTTGAACTGTTTACGGCTTTGGCCCGACTGGATACATATGGAGGCAGGGAATTTTAATTTCGGGACGTTTTGGGGATGAATGATCTCTGGTAGCTGGATGTCCGGGAGTGGGGGACTGTCAGCTGGTCTGCATTTCTGAGAACTCTTCCTGTGTCCTGTCTTCTTGCCTCGGGGATCAACGTCAATTGTTCGGAGCAGCAATTTCCACAGGTTTATGCACGCTGTCCCTTCACCAGTTGTTACAGGGCAACAAGAATTGTGTCAGCAGAAGCAGCTCCATAGTGACAATCATATTAACAAGCACAAGGATATACACCAATTCCTGTTGAAAAGTTGCACGAAAAATGCCACTGACCATTAACAATGGACGGCATCATTGTTTACTAACACTGTATTCAGCACAAATTTGCAGACCACTTTCGGACAGAACAACAGAGCTACCAACACTTGCAAATATCACTTTGACCTAGTGAGTTAATTTCATCTGTCATCATATGCATAACACGTGTGACATTTTTATGTGTCCATCGGTTTATGCTAATTGGCATTGAATGTGATCGGTTTTTCTTTGTCCACAGTGACTATCAACCAAAACGTGACAGAATTAGCTTGATGTCCAACGGTTTGTAAAACTAGGGTGATATCTTTATAAATGATTGGTAGTCGCTGCTGATCTGAGAATGTGAATGGGTGAATGTGTGCTTAACCCTACTTTGCCTTAAGGAAAACACTAACTGACGCTCAAGGGAAATGTCTTTTAATATGTTATTAATTTGGTTTCTCTCCTACCATATATTATGACATGCATTGCCCTTGAAATCAGGAAAGACAGGCCATTGAAATATGGCGCGTGCAATGTAATACCGGCGACGCTTTGGATATGAAAGAATCAGGTGTGACACAATTCCAGGAGAAAAACTCGGTGGAATAGTCATTACATTATCGCCAGCTACCCGGGCAAAAGTGAATATGATGATCTCTTCATTGAGTGGAGTGACAGTGGCCTTTATAACTTTTGCTCGTCTTTGGGCGGGTGTTTGGTGTATAGGGCCTGTTCGGTCGCCGTGGCACAGAAAAGAGGTGTCCACTCAAGTAAGGCTTAACAAACAATATATATGTTGTTTACCGTGTAATGAGTTATGGCGTTAATGATTAAAATTAATCACCTTAGTTTGTTAGGGCTTTGTTCTATCCAAGGGCCTATAGAAAACGCATCCAATTTGTTGATTTGGACCACGGCCGCGGCCTGCGAAACGTTTTTTTACACACTTACGTGAGCTGTGTGGTTAAGACAGTGGGTAATCGTGGTAGAGAATGACACCCCGCACCTCATTTACAAATCTGAATGGGTACTGCCGGCGTCAACGAGTCGAGGGCGCCAACTGCAGTCGCCACCGCGCATGACATGCCACCCTGCCATGGGTCGCCAGGAATGAGGTGCCGCATCCGGGGCCGACGCCACTCCCGGAGGCGACGGCGCGCCCGTCCACTTTGCCGGCGCCGCCTCCGGACGCGGCGCCGCCTCCGGGCGCGGTGCCGCCCCCGCGGCTCCCATCGCCGCCGCCGCCGACGCTGGCGTTGGAGCCGCCGCCGCCACCAACGTCGCCGTCACTGCCGCCGCCGCCGCCGCGGCCGCCGATGCCGGGGTCATACGAAGATCGCTGGTGCTTATGCACCAGCACTATGATGTGTCGGTGAGTGAAGGTTGTAAAACATGCTGACCAGTTGAGCACTACAGTGCAATGTGTCCTGTGTTGATTTCAACATATTACTAATATAATTTCCAACATATCACTGACCATTTACTGAATACCATTAAAAGGGACTGGTCCACCTTAACATGAAATTTGAGTTGATCTGGCCATTTTGGCGTGATTGGCAATTGCAATTATGTATGACATAGTTTCAACAACACTGAGGTCGAATCACAAAGAAATTCGAGCTCGGTGTTGACATCTGTAACATCCACAGTCCCCATTGTATTTGAGTGGTGGCCCTGAGCCGAGGTCGTAGTCTCTCTTTACTAAATGTTGATTACAGTCGACTTGTTTTAGCGTTTTCCATACATTAGCCATACACTAGTCATACTTATGGCAGAGTGAATTTTTTTCCTAAAAAAAAACTTCATATGACGTCATCAGCCCAAATATTGAAACTGATTTTTTTTTATGAAATTGCGCACTGTTTGTGAGAAAAAAATGTAATAATCGTGTTCGGCGGCATTCACTTCATATCACCACAAACGACGTACATTTGACACTTGTTAAGTGTCAGTTTCCGTTTAAATTTATACTGTCATAATGCATAAGGCTCGTCTCATATCTTAAAGGGATTTTAGCAGTGCATGGCCGAATAAGTATTTCCCGAGTTTGACCATTTGACTTAACTTTAGAGCCGGTATTTTTAACTGGAGTGTTAATACACTCCGGGAGTGATAATAACTGCTGAGCCCTTAAGGTCAATGTACCTCCTGTACCTAAGCATTGAGCTCATTAGAAGAATGTATCTGGTACCTTGAAAATTGTACTCGAAAAAGTTGTATTCGCTCGAACGGCATGCACTATAAACCGGTTTTACTGCACTCGTGAGAAGCATTTAAGATTCAGTTATTGAATCGCCTCGGCTCGTTTCATAAACTGGAATCATTAATGCCACTCATGCATAAACTATACATAATCACCTTTTCCTCCAAAAACTGGAGTTTCACCACTTCTCTCAGCAATGCAAAATTGAGCTCTTCGTGGCTCGCATTCCGATGTCCTAATTTTGCAAACTCGTTCCCGACAGGATATTTTGTTACATATTCTGCCAGTGTGTATGTCAGCGCTAACTCTACGTCGCTACTTACATTATATTGCTCGGACGTTAAGTTGAAGTGGAATAAAATTGTCAAGATACATTTGCCATTTCGCTTATCTGATTCTGTTCCAGGACATGTATGACCGAAATGCAGCAAAAAGAAAAAGCGGAGCTAAGTGAAGAGCGGCGCCAGCAGCAGCGCCGGCGACGCAGTCGTCACTACCGTGAGTTGGAAACCGTCGGAAACCGTTAGATAGCGGTAGTGTTTTTTTGGGGGGAATGTGGACGCGGATGTATTTTGTATTGGTTTCCAAAATACAAAACCAATACAAAATACATCCGCGGGCTGCCCGGCTTGGCGCTGGTAACCGGAAGCCAATCCCAGCATGCGCGGTGCTAGCCATTCGAAGCAAGTGGCCCGACCCCCGAGGTTATAAGGCCTTGCTTCAAAGTATCTGTGGATGTTGGATGTTGATGTGTGCGGGGCCTGCATCTTATAGATTATAGCCATATATATTGATATGTGTTTGTTGCGTTACACGCATTTGTCATATTTTGATATTTGAGTAGGTAAACTGAGAGTTGCAAAAGGAGAAAGGGTTTTGAAACCAAGTCTTCAAATGGAAGAAGGAAGGAATTTTGTTTGCAACACTTGTGACAAGACTTTTCAGACAAGTTCCAACCTTAAGCGGCATGAAGGACAAGTCCATTCGGACTTGTCAATACTTGGACTTGGACTTGGAGATCAATAGCAGATAGTGATGGTTACCAGGCCGTTCGGCTGCATGGTTACCCTCGATATGTTCATCTCATGACGCACTGGCAGTCATATCAAGAGAGGAAAACACGGCGTACGCCTACCAGATGAGGAAGCGAAAAGTTGCAAAGCAACGCTAAGACTGCTCGGTCATAAAAGGAAACATGTCACACGGTTGAGTAAATCACCAAACGTCCGGCAACACGGAAAGAGAAAACAAAATGGCACCAACACCTGTCATATGATCGAAATAAGTCGCACGCGTAAGAAGTCAGCGAAAGCCGCCAACAAGCAGGCATTACGTCATGTTCAAGGGCAACACCAGAGAGGAGCAACATGGAAACTTGAAACCGGTGAGACAAACCCAGAAATATCAGATGAGTAAGAAAACGAAAACACTGGAAACGCATCACGAGTCGGGGATAGCTTCTGCCACCTTTACCTCCTCCCGCAACGAGAAACTGACACAAACACTCATGGCTGGCGTATTTCCACCTTCAGGAACTGCTGATCAGCAGGCGAGGCGAGAACAGCCGAGAGATGAGAGCAACAGTCACATCTGCGGGGCTGTGTAACTGCGTGACGCATCTCTGATGTTAATAAATGAAACATCTTCCGTCAACTCAATCTTGGTCTCTCGCATGTAATGAGGAACAGATCAGATGTTGCTGCAATACATCTTCCCCAATCGTCACATCTGTGCTGTCTCGCCTGGTGTAACTGAGTAACAGATCAATGTCTGCTAACATCTTCCCCAAATCTCAACTGTGTCTCTCCCTGTAACTGAGTAACAATCAATTTACGGCAAGTAAACATCTTCCGCAATCGTCACATCTTGAAAAGCGCTACGCAACATGTGTACGGTAACAGAGAATCCTTGCCAGCTGCAGTTCCCTGCTGAAACAACACCGGAACCACGCAGCTAACACACCTACGACGCCCTCATCCCCCTCTTTAGGTTGCCTGGGCGGCGAAGGCGAAGACGAATCTTCTCAGCCATGATCACCGTTGATTCAGCTAAGACACTTCATTCTGCTTAATTTTACTTTCTTACAATTCTGTGTTATTCCTCTGCCTTAAACTAACCGCCTCTCTTCCCTCTCTCTTTCAGCCACCTTACGTCACCTGACAAATTTTCGGACCTCATCCCCCGCTACAGTACCCGAATCCCTATATAAAGGAGGGACCCCCGGCCAACGAGCAGCCATTAGACATGGTCCTGTTTGGACTCGAGCTGCGCTTTGCGAACGGTCGTCAATAGCCACCCTAACCTGTTCCCACTAAATTGTAATACAATGTGCTGTGATGTTCTTGCTGGATCTGCTGCATGACACGAATACGAGCGAAACGTTGTCCACAACTCTATGGATCATTCGTCGCATGTAAGTCTACGCCGACTGTGTTACAGATATTACACTATACAGATATGACAGATGTGTTACAGAGTTGTAGACTTTCTGAGGTCGGAGCTGAAGCATGCCGTCTCCGTGGTCATGGCGCCACTCAGACGCCATGCCCATGGCGCCAATCCACGGCCAATCCACTGCCCATCGTGTGGCAGTGGATTGGCCGGCTCCACAAGTGCTTCAACCGGCGACCGTTCAATTCATTTGCTATATATCATGATTCCCTGTTGATTAGGGATCATCTGTTGTCTGTCAGTATTTCTGTTCACTTTCTTTCTCGTAAGATCCCAGTTGTTTCCATTGCTATATTTTCTGTCATATCTAATGATTAATATTTATTCATTTCAATATTTCTGTCCACTTTTCTTCTGCTAAGATTCTAGTTGTTTCCATTGTTATATTTTCTTCCACTCGAAACTAATGAATATTCTGTATTCATTAGAATGTCTTTATCTTGGTCATCATAGTCAGGACGATGTTACATTATCAGTGAATTGTTATGCGTGCTCTGTACGATAGTTTAAGATGCATTACAGTGCGCAATAGCATCTAGTATGATTGACCAAATGTTTGTTGCGCGTTCTACCGACGGTGTTCATCAGCCAGGGCACCGTCGGCGGCGCCGGCAGGTGCCTGGCCCCACGTGACTATGCCCCAGGCAGGCCACGTTTATCACCAGAGTCCCACCGGACTTAGCAGCTCTCTCCGGACCCCGCCGGGGGAAAATTCAACCGAAGGGGCCACCGAAGTACGTCCCGCTGCCGTGGTGCGACCCGCTCTGCCGTGCTCTACCTCTGCCGAGGTACCTTGTCATCTTTCGTGCCGTGCCGGCGGCCGCACGCGACTGACGAGGCCGGTGCTGGTCACGTGACGGGTCCCCGTCGGGTCCTGTCCACTGGCTGCCGCCGCAGCGGTCTGGTAGTAGATTTTCTGAGGGTTCATTTTTTAATGTATGCAAAGCATTAGACGCCATCTTACAACCCTCGAAGAATGATCCTATGGGCACGAAAGTGGTACGTCTATTTTATTTGTTTATTTTTCTAGTTTTTCTTAGTCTTACTTCATGCCATTTTCCCCCATTTATTATTCTATCTTACTTCATGAATAAGAAACACTTTTTATTTTCCTGTTATTTATTACATTTCAAGTACCATTTCATGCCACTCATCCCGCAATATTCTCAGTAGGTAGGATTTCAACTTTGTCTAATTGTATAATTTCATAATTTAATTACAAGTTTGAAATGAGTTCCATGTCTCTTGAATGAAACACCTTGAATTGTCTTTCGTATGTATATCTTTAAAGAATCTCAAACATTTCCTGACTTCTGGTTATATCTGGTATTCTAACAATGAGGATATCCCTTAATACAGTTGGTTGTGATTTATTTAGATGTTTATATGCAAACTTGATTTAAATCCTTATGAGCGACTCCTCGCGGGTGGGCACCTTGGGCATGCGGAACAGGCTGGCCAGCCTGTCCGTCTTCTCGATGACGCTCTTCTCCGTCTCGACGAAGCGGTCGAACTCGAGGTGCGCCGGCGTCAGCGGCACCGACAGCACGGCCAGCAGCACACGGGACGCAATATTTCTCATATCTTCACTAGACATATTATTTCTTCAGATCCTTGGAGAGCTGGAAGAGTTTGATGAGGGAGGCGGTATGGAACAGCAGGTTGCCGGCCTTGGCGAACACCAGTGACAGCTTGCTGTAGTAGCCAGCCATCATCTGAGAGACTTGGTCTTGGAGCGCGCCATGAGGCTATGCAGCTCGAAAATGGCGCGGTATCCCTCCTCCCACAGCTTCAGAGTGATGGCGTTGTCCAGCTGGGCGAGACAGGTCTCCATGTTCTTGACTTGCGTCTCGACATTGTTCCGACTGATGGTGATGGACGAAGAGTGGAGCTTCAGCTGGTCCAGATGCTTGCGAAGAATCTCACACAGCTTACGGAACTCAGTCTTGCGCTGGTATTTCACGCAAAAAAGGAGCGCCTGGCGGGCCGGGTCGCGGTAGACTGACTCCACACGCGAGTCGGCCTTGAGCAGCTCCAGGCACTGGCGGTACGACTTCCAGAGCAACTTGACCCGGGGCATGAGGATGGTGCAATTCCGAGCGGTCCTGCTTGTCCTCTCCACTGACGGCGCTGAGCAGCAGCTGCTCGGTCCTTCTTCCCGACCCGACTTATTGCATCGCCAACAGATTAAAATCCACTAATAGGCGAAGTCATGTTGGCAACTTTTACAGTAACTGTTTTTTAAATACCTATCCATAATCCACTAAATTCAACTTAAAGTTGAAATCCCCTCGCGAGTGGTCCGCGCAAAATGTGCGTCACATGATAGGCGGTAAATCAGTCATTATCTCGCTACTTTGTTTATTGGGGTTTTTGGGCGAGCCGACCATAGAGATCATATATACATGGGTATATATGATCTCTATGGCGCCGACAGCAAAGGTCAATTGACGCCCAAAACACTCATTATCTCGTTAAGTCTTTGTCTCTCAGTCTTTGTCATTATCTCATTTATGTACATAACCAGCGGACCTGCGTGCCAATTTTCGTGCGCCTAGCTGAAACCGTCATCGAGCTACTAACGCATTTATGGTATGACAGACGTACGGACAACTTGTAATTAATAATATAGATTATTTGTAGCAGACCATTGATAAGTGATAAGTTGAAGAGGCCTTTACGAAACTCGGTATCGTGTGAAGGCCAGAAGGTCCAGCGTGGAGTTGGGTTTGTTAAGTATCAGATCGATGTTACATGTTACTTTTCAACAAGCAGAATAGTTAGTATCTCGATTGCTTCCGGTGGTCGCCAGTGGCTCGGTTAGCACTGGGTCAGACTGCACTAATGACTTATGACGATAACCGCTTATCATCGCTGGTTCAGATCTTCCTGGTCCGACTGTTTCAAGAAGTTAATCTCTGGCCCTGATTGACTAACTGGCAAACTGTTGCAATCTGGCTGACTTTAAAATGACTCTGGCTTGCACACTGTTACACTCTGGGTGCGTGCGCCGGGTATTCTGATTACTGACTTAAATTAAATGTATTTTGTAGACATCGACAATATCAACAATTAAATATAAACTATATCCGGCAAGGATGTAAGTAATTTTGGTTACTTTCCTAGGAACCATCGACGGTAAAAACGTCGTGGTCCAGTGCCCTGCGAACTCTGGGTCAGCGTTCTTCAACTACAAGGTGACATTCAGCACCGTCCTTCTCGCAGTGACCGACGCCGACTACAAATACACCTACGTCAGCGTTGGGGCATACGGTCGCGAACACGACGGGACCGTCTTCACCGAGTCACCATTCGGCCAGCGGCTGGCAGACAGGACGCTGAATTTACCGACCGCCCGAGACGAGCTTCCCAACGCGTTCGTGGCAGACGATGCTTATCCTCTCAGGGAACGCATCATGCGTCCCTACGCCGGGCGCCGCATGGCAACTGACACCGACCTGAAGCGTGTCTTCAACTACCGTCTCAGTCGTGCACGCCGTGCGGTGGAGAACACCTTTGGATTTGCGTCGACCCAGTTTTGGGACATAAACCCTACGACACGCAAGTGGGGTTCAACTTCTACGCACGCAATGGTAACTTCCGCCGGCTCCATTAATCCAGACAAATGTCACGGCCCTTATTCCCCCAACAACCCCACAAGTAGGCCGGTCACAGGACACCCAAGCTGCAATGGCCGATAACAATCGACCTTCGCGCCCCCCCCCCCAACCGATCTGGGGCTGCGGGGCCGTAAGTCATTAGACAGCGATAACACCATCCATGTGACCAATATCCGATCGCCGGGAACTCATAGGGGGCCGAGTCAAACCAGTCAAAAGAGGAGGGGGATCGGTTTCTTACAGGACTAGGAAACATCAGTCAACTTCCAGAGCTGGGACCAATGGGGCCTTCCGAAATAGCCGCGCTGACCAGTGCGCTCGCCGCTCCTGTCGAGGTCATCACCGGTACCGCCATCTCCGAGGTGCAGTGTCAGAAAAGTGGCCCGTTTCTCCGTTATTCTGAACTCGGAAAATTTTTCCGTGAAAATGGACTGTAAAGAATGCTTATTTTTTATCTGTGGTGTAAATGCTACGGGCACAAACAATATGGAAAAATAGACAACAAATAGCAAACATTATTATTTTAAGCACTCCAATCTCCATAGAGCGATGTTTTTCTTTCCTCCTATGTATGGCAGCGTGTAATAAATAACTAATCTAGTTTTGTCTATCTTCTACAGCCATTTTTTTCTGCTGCATGAAATTTGTTTCCGCTGGCGAAAAATTGTTCTGCAAACTTAATTCGTGAAACCACTTTTCTGACCCTCCGAGTGACCTCCGGCAGGAATTTACGCCCCTCCAGGCTACAAGATCACCGCCAGACCGCCACACGCCCCAGTCAAAGCTTCCCCTGCGATGACGTCACGAAATTGCCCGAAGGGAGTCCAAAGCCGAAGCAGTAATAACGGAGGGCGGTGGAGAGGCACGCTCTTCAAAAATGGAGGAGCGACACAGAGAGAGTGGCATGATATGCCGCCGGTGCAGCAGCGACAGCAAGAAACGGTACCCCGGACATCACGAGGGCGCTTCACCGCCTGCAACCGATCAACCCAGCGACCCCAACTCACCGTTGGAGTCATTCGCTACATTGGTGCAGAACGGGAGGGGCCAAACTGAGGGTTGAGCGGTACCAAACGTGCACAAAACCATCGTCTAATAAACATAGAAGAGATCGTGACCCTGCTTGTCAGGGCTCGATACCGCGTTACATACTTATTGAGTGAGGGTAGTGATGAACGCATGTGAATGATTGAAGTGTGGATGCATGTGTGAGTGTAAATGGTAAACGTAGTCAATAAACATAGACATTGTAATGTTGTGTTTGCTTTAGTCGGGGGGAGGAGGGGGGGGGTACGACAAGGAGACAGCACACTGCTGCCATCGCAGCCAGTGTTAAAACTCGCGGCGACCAGGCACCCCATGACCGTCCACAAGCGCGATCCCACACGATCTACATCTGTCGCATTCGCAGTCTCTAATCTAATAGGATGCGTATACCATCGCCCATGTAGGCGTGCCATTTATCTCATGTCACGGTGGGTTAAACTCTCGCCCGCAGCGCACGCCAACACCGCGACAGCACGCCCAGCACCGCTCTCCTCCAAGACGGACCAGGAACGAGGAGCCGCTGAGGTCCAGCCGCCACGCTCCTCCTCCCAAGTGAGCGGAGGACCAGGAGACGAGAGCGGCTAGGTCCACGCCACCGTCCTCCTTCCCAGATGAGCGGAGGACCAAGATACGAAGCGGCTGAGCACCCCACCGCTCGTCCTCGCAGATGAGGTGGAGACAGCGAGGACAGAGCCGCTAGTCAGCGCCACGGCTCCTCCTCCGCAGAGGAGGAGTAGACCATAGGACAGGAGCGCGACCACCGCTCCTCCTCCGCAAGGTGAGCGAGGACCAGAGGACTAGACCGGCTAGGTCCAGCCGCTGCCGCTCCTCCAGATGAACAGGAGACGAGAAGCCGGACTGAGTCCAGCGGCCGCCGCTCCTCCTACCGCAGTAGACGGAGACCAGGCAGAGCCCTGAGTCCACCGCTGCCCGCTCGTCCTGAGCTCACCCAAAGAGTTCGCACAATCTCACGCAGCTCAAGCGCAGCGAGCGGAAGCAGAGTGCCGTGTGATGCCTAGACAAGATGAAACGAAGGTGTCGACGGGATGGGTTAGGTGAACCCGGCCCCCTACGCGCGCCTCCCGCCGAGGTGCAAATATGATGGGCGACACCGCCGCCACCCCTCATCTTTCCTGCCCCGCCGAGGCGTGCAAGGATTATTGGAGTGGGTCGGACACCGCCGCCGACCTCTCATCTCCTGCCGCCGTCGACCGCTCACCGTCGCTAATCGTATTTCGATCGATCGCTCTTACAGCGATCCATTCACATATATAAATATATATTTATATTCCTCAGAAATCATTAACGATCAATTTCGTCAACTCGCCATGCAAGACAACCCTGTGTGGTTGTCATGGCAGTGTCCAATAAACTAAACAAACTCGCCACAAAATGTCGCAAAAGTTAATTGGTATTACCACGAACCGAAGTCACTTGTGCCGCCTAAGCTACCAAGACGGTAGTTTATGGTAAACAGTACCTCACTTGTACTTCAATTTGTTGTTTTAGTTTCGGTGAGGATTGCTATTATTTCCTTCGTTACTAACACGCCGCTCACCGGAAATACAGTGTCTGCTAGTGCAGAGGAAGTTTGGTTCTTTCCTCGGGCGAAGACCCACAACGTCGTCTTCATCATCCGACTCCGACGACGGCGGGGACGCCCGGGCGGCTCACCGTCAGGTGTCCACACGCACGCACGCCAAGGCGGCGCCGGCGGCACTCCCGTCTCCCGCCTCTCCGGGCGCGGGCCGCTCGGCGCCTGAGACACCGCAAGGAATACGTGTCGGTGCAGCAGGCGACCGACCCTACCGAACAGGCGGCCGGCACTGCCGTGACCTATATCGGTCAGGTGGCCGCGATTCTGGCCCATTCGGTGTTCTTCTTCCCGGGCCTGGGGCTGCGGACCTGTCGAAGCCGGGTGACAGGGTCCAATACCTAATGGGGATGGGTGGTGATTATCTTCATCACGAGCTTGTTAACTTTGACGTTGTTGCCAAGACCAATATGAGTGCTGTAAAAGGGCAAATGTCAGGAAGATCAGAAGAGACCATCAAGCAAATATACATCCTGCCAGACGATGACGATGTACAGAATATGACCAAGGCCGAGCTGGTGCAGCACCTGGCCGCAGCAATATCGTCGGCCTATCCCACTGATGAACGCGACCTGCGTCTGGCAGTGATCAGGCGTACGAAAACGAAGGCGGGCTTGATCGCTTTTCTACAGGAAACTGTGGGG
>VOPJ01008768.1:0-19656 GCA_014673585.1 Semibalanus balanoides | reverse complement strand
AGCAGCATTGGCTAACAGCACTATTGAGAGTGGAAGTGTGGTGTGATATGTGTGCACGATCTAGCTCTCTTTTCGAAATCGCTTCGACTGGGACTAATCTGACGCAACACATTTTTTGTTCTGCATAATTGTTTATTTGAAACAACTATCCTAGCGCAAATTTTTGGTTAAATATCTTCTTGCTCCTACTACTATGCCTGGCAGGAAATTTAGCTGTACAAACATATAAATATGTAGAAGACACGTAACTTACAGAACAGCAAATGACATCGAAGCTTTCGTCACTTCTTCCAAGAGACGAAGCTTTGGGAAGAAACTTGATCAGTTTTGATAATTGCTTAGACAGCTCAGACACTCTAAGTTTAAAATCATGTCCTGGTTTCCGACTGTCGCGAGCACAGCGGAAAGACAAGATTATGTCCGGCAACAAGCCAAAATATGTGTCCAGTTCAAGCCTCTCAGATATACGGGAATGTCATCCCCTCCAATCTGAGCTGAGTAAACATAAAGATCCTTCGGGCAAACCATTGAAAGAAAATGTGAAGAATTTAATTGAGAGCGAGTGGAAACGGCGAACAAGACAACAGATTATTGATCTTACTGATCTCCAAACACTGGCAAGAAACCAGCAAGCGGAAGAGCTAAATTTGAAGAAAGATGGGCATAACATTTCAGGTGAGATGAAATTAGAGTCTTTATCCCAAACAAGTTCGAGCGACGCGTCTAAAAATGACACGACAGTTAATCGAGGAAGTAGAAAACATCATAAGAAAAGAAGTTCCAATGATGCCTCAATAATTGCCAAATCACAGCAAACGTGGGACATGGCCTCTCTATCCTCCAAATCCTGCACCACGTTTAGTGACAGGCAGGTGACGCAATCGAATCGTCAAGGGACATTGACCAAAACGTCTAAGAGTGTTCATGACGATGTTGTAGAACCAGCTCGTGTCGCAGACACTCCAGCTTTGGGGGTGCAGGAGCTGAAGCGAAGATTTTACGTTCGTACTAAGATGACAAATGCATCGGAAGAGAATGCCAGGAAGGGCATGTCTAAATTAACCCAAACGAGCTTCCCTGATGTTCGGTCAGCTGACACGCACCTGCCTCCGGATTACCCTGTCAATTCTCACACACAACAATCTCCTCGTAGAGTAGCAGAAGCGCGACATCGAAGCTGGAACACACGGGTAACTGCGATAGAAATTACTCAAGTGGCTGAGATTTTAACCCAAGAAAAGCAAGCAAATGAGACTCCCCAAACAGTCAGGCTAGATACCATGACCTCCAGTGGTTCCGCCATTGTCGACAACACGAGCGTTTCGTCTGATGAACCGAGGACAAACCTCACATCGTACTACACACACCAGCAGCATTCCACTGATGTAAGCCATGTATTCTCGACCGACATTATTCCCCCGCCTCCGGAATTCAATTATGAGCCTCCTCAAGCTTACTCCTGTCAGTCTGATTCAGCTGCGAAGCCGACAAATGAGCCCAACGAACGACCGCTGCCAGCCACAAGACAAGAACCTCGATCCGAAGGCCCTGAAGAAGAAAGCGCTAAAACAAAGCGGCGGCGTCCAGTCTCGGCAAAGGTATCTTCGCGAACCACCAGAAGCCGCTGTACACAAACGGCAGCGGGTGCGGGACCGGGACGCCGCCGGTCCCGCCGGGTCACCTACTCGCCGTCTGAGGTCAGCGGACCATCAGACCGGTCCGAGGACTTATGGTCCAACCACAGCTGCCGGCGGCAGCAGCGGCAGCAGCAGCGGCAGCGGCAGCAGCAGCGGCGGAGCAGGCTGAGCAGACGGGCGGCGCGGCAGTCCAGGTGGGAAGAGGCCCTGCCGAGGACGACAGGCTCCAGACCGGTCAGTGGCAGGTCCTCCCAGGCGGCAGGCTCGCGACCTGTCAGCGGCAGGTCCCACGTAGCAGCTGCCGACTTTGTCACCAGGCCCACACTGGTGGAGGAGATACACCGAAAGGCTAAGGATCAGAAGGGATTTGTTGGCGCTAAAAGAAAGAGATCTAAGCGGAAGGTGTTTCAAGTGCCCAAAAATATGCCTGAGGCTATTGGTCGTTTTCTTGAGCAATTAAGCAAAGATAAAGAAGCTATTCGAGTTATCCATAAAATGTCTTTGGTTATGAATAAAAATTAATTTTGAGAATATATTATACCTACGCACTCGACATCGGACAAAAGCGTCACGCGTTTTTATTTACATCAACTTCAGGAAATAGTGTTGCTGCATTTCCCGATACAAATTTGTCATGTTGAAAAGCTATAGTATATGACTCCGTTATCTCTCTCGCTAAGTGATGAATAAATGTACCTTATATAAATGGTGCGTTTAAATAAGTATGTATAGATATAGAATATGTTTGCACGAATATAACTTATCTCTTGATTGTAAATAGCCATAATATCTTGAAGCTGAATGAAGAGTGCGAAGCAATGCAATAGCTCAATGGAATGTTAACAGTCAGTGTACGCGTCACGCTGTTGGTATATATGAATTACACGACACTGACTGCCATGTAAGGGGTACGGTGTTCACTGTTCAGATACAAATAAACGTAGTGTATGTCTTGTATCTTTTCAAAAAACAACACATATGAGCAATTAAAGCAGAGGATTGAACATAGGCGTAGGAGCCGGGGGCAGGGGGGGGGGGCAACTGCCCATTTCAACATTTTTGGATTTTAACATTACGCCTATGGGCGATGCATGGAAAGAATCGACTTCAAAATGCCTTTTGCCCCCCCACAACTTCAAATGAGTTACTACGCCCCTGGGATTGAATGCAAACAGCCTATGTACCTACATACCTAGGATGTGTGCTTCAATGTATCAAGTCAAGCCTCACACCGTTAACCCACGCACTGCCGGGGGCCCGCGTCAACCACCAACTGCCGGGGGAGGGGTTTGATTCCCCCTAAGATATAGGTACAAAATACAACGTAGCGACAAGCGGAACATGGTGTTAGATAGCTAGAGACAAACTCTATCGAAAGTATAACAGTCTTGCTTTAGGTCAGGTCAATAGTGAGGTCACCAGAGGTCACCAAAGGCCAAATTTCGACTTTGCATGAGTCCTTCATAAAACCGTGTTGATCTCGATAACTATATCTCGAATATATCTCAGTCGGGGCGCGATTTGCCACAACTGTGCCAAACTTTTTTTTTAACAGTACAAGTTTTTTATTTGCATACAAGCAAGCATACAAACTGTGCCAAACTTAGTTGCGCTGCGCGCCGCCGTTTCTTCACTACTCATGAAAAACCAGAAGGGGCGGAAATCAACCCCCGGTAGTGCGCGTGTTAACAACTTGATGAGACGTAGGACGTTCCTCGAGGTGTTGCATTGTTGAGAATAGTTGGCAATCATTACAGCTCCTCCCTGTTGCTGACCGGGGCCGGGGTTGCAGAGCTGCCGATGAACAAGATTCAGGTGGGCACCGTGCCCTCTCCGAACATCACGGACGTCAAGTCCCGCGTGGGCTCGCTGGCGAACGCCGGCTACCGGCCGGGTGGGGGCATCGTGAAGATAGAGAGGCACCGGGTGGACCACAGTCAGGCGGCGCCCAGGATACAGGCCCGCTCCGACCACCGGGCCGGCGGCGGACACACAAAGGTAACCAGCCACGCCTCTTCAATCAGGAGGGAAGACTGGGGGGAGCCCAGGATACAGGCCCGCTCACCCACCGGGCGGCGGCGACACACAAAAACCACTCCTCTCGATCAGCGGAGGGCAGACTGGGGGACCAGATAAGGCCCACTCCGACCACCGGCTGCGGCGGACCACACAAAGTAACCAGCCATCCTCTATCAGAGAGGAGACTGGGGAGCCCAGATACAGGCCCACTCCGACCCACCGGGCTGGCGCGCACACAAAGTAACCAGCCACTCCTCTCATCAGAGGGAGGACTGGGGTAGCCAGATAAAGCCACGCTCCGACCACGCCGGCGGCGACCACAAAGGAAACCAGCCACTCCTCTCAATCAGGAGGGGAGACTGGGGGACCCAGGGTACAGGCCCTTCCGACCACCGGGGCCGCCGGACACACAAAGAACCACGCCACTCCTCTCATCAGAGGGGAGACTGGGTGACCCAGGGTACAGCCCGCTCCGAACCACCGCGGCCGCGGGCGACACACAAAGTAACCAGCACTCCCCTCATCAGAGGCGAGACTGGTAGCCCAGGATACCAGCCCCTCCGACCACCGGCCGGCGCGGACACACAAAGTAACCAGCCACTCCTCTCAATCAGGAGGAGACTGGGGAGGCCCAAGATACAGGCCCGCTCCACCACCGGCCCGGCGCGGACACCACAAATAACCAGCCACTCCTTCCAATCAGCGAGGCAGACTTGGGGGAGCCCAGGAATACAGGCCCGCTCCGGCCACGGCAGCGGTGGACACACAAATAACCACTCCTCTCATCAGCGAGGGGAGGACTGGGGGACCCAGGGTACAGGCCCGCTCGACCACCGGGCCGGCGGCGGACACACAAAGGTAACCACTCCTCTCACCAGGAGGGGAGACTGGGGGGAGCCCAGGATACAGGCCCGCTCCGACCACCGGGCCGGCGGCGGACACACGTAGACCTCTTGGTAACAGTAACCTTTGTGATCTTATCTTGACCTTGAACTCTGCTTACAATTTAACTTTTCCTCAATGCAGGATATACCTTTGAGAGCACTTTGTGCGATAATTGTCTCAATCTAAGGCTTTGGACGGAAGGTGTGGCCCAAACTTAAATATTTCAATTTTGACCTTTGACATGACCGCAACCTGACATATGACATATTACAATACAATATAAAATGGTATGACTATGCAGTTAATAATCGTCCTCATTGAGAACTTCGATCCCTTTTTAAAGCGTCTCGTTGTAGTTCATTGGTTCGGAAGATTAAGAGGGGGTAAAATTAACCCCTTACGCTGGCGTTTGGGCTTGAACCCCTACGCCCAACGGGAGCTAATGATATCAGGATGAATGTTGTCTAGAATAACGTTAACCTACTACAATGTAAACAATTACGATGGTACAATTGGAAGTCGTTTTCAAAATTTGGTCAGTGAACAATGAGTAGCTTATTTCCACCACTTACTGCGTATAATTTAGATAAGTATAACTCCGTTTGATTTGCATAGTATTGGAAACAATTTCATTAACCCGCCTCTTCTTCCAGCGCACCACCGAGTCACATTTGCGAGCTATCAGCCGCTCAATTCTATGTCCCTGCGGGCACCATGACAGATCAACCAAGCCATGATCAGCCCTACATCCAGACTTCGATCAAAACTTGAGTGCTGGGAAAATCTGAGTCTTAAATCATGCAGTGAAATTTTCAGCCTTACCGTAAAATTGTTTTAGGTTTCGGCCTTCAAGGCATTATTTGATTTCCAAACCTTTTAATTTCAGCAGTGATATCTCTCGTCTAAATTATGATATGATAAACCTGCATAATCAGAAAAAATCAGAAAAACCAAAATTAATGTAAATAACATTTTTGAAAATCATTGTTGAAATTGAAATGCGTTTCTTTAAGTTAAAATCACGTTATGAATAAATCAATATGGCCACCTTAAAAACTCCAGATGTTTTCCTTGCCGATTGACTTCAATTGCATAACTTCGAATAGTAAAATACTGGAGATATACATATTTCTCTAAATATTGTACTGATATTTAGAATTTAGAGAAAAATCATAATCTTCCAAGAAACAATTGATGATACCTTGCCACGTAAAACTGCTAGAGAGCTTAACGGAACAGAAATTAATATTTTCCTCGTCGATTGCATTAAAATACATATATGACACCTCAGGCTGCTCCTTGACCTCAAGATTACGTGACCTGGGCCACCCGGTGCAGCCAACGTCAGATCGACCAAAACTTAACAGCCTATTTCTCTTAGTTCGATGAAAATATGCGTTGGGGTTATCTGGGCCGTAGACTAACTCTACAATTTTCAGCCACATCCGTCAAATGGTATTCGAGTTATTTATAAGGCATTATTCTAAGGCATTATTCGTTTCTGCTCAAACCCTTTTTTCAGCGGACGATATCTCTCATTTATATTTAAGTTATATAAACCCTTATATCATAATGATTATCATAAGCTATAAATTAATGTGATTTTTTGAAAAATCGTAGATTTTGAAATTTTAAAATGTAATTTTAAGTAAATCTACGGCTCAGATATTCCCTAAGATACAGTTTTATCGAAATCTGAGGTAAAGGTAATGATTTCCAAATTAGTTGGCTGATCTGTCATGGAATGCCCCCCGGTCTGTCAGATCGTTCTGCAGAAGCTGGAGTGGAAGGGACAGCCGAAGGTGGGCTCCCTGGCTAACGCTAAGCACACGCCGGGCGGAGGGAACGTGCAGGTGGAGACGCAGCGCCTCGACTTCAAGCGGCAGGCGTCGTCTAAGGTCGGCTCCAGAGACAACCTTCACCACAGGCCCGGTGGCGGCGATATCAAGGTGAGTAGCGAACAGCAGCTCTGATGGAACACTGCTGAAACATTATCGTCAGCGTCTTGGCTGGCAAGAATATATGGCAGTGTTTCAGACTTTGAATCGGTGTCACGGCCAAAACCAGACCCAAAATAAGTATTTCTGTTTCACTGCAAAAGCAACCTATCCGGATCAGTTTTTCATGAGGTATCCGAATCTGGAATCGCAAACAGCAAGGCATTAATTTTGTATCCACTCCGTGAAGGCTTATCCCTGATCAATATCATTTATCGTCTGCATGCGGTTGCCTTGCTATTTTTTTTTCTTCTCAAAACACGTTAAATCGTGAGGAAAATCAATAGGATTTGTAGACAGGATGCTCACGTACAATAGCTATTGGTTTTGTAGTCGATGGAGTTTTTTTAAAGTTAACAGGAGGGCGATGTTTTACTAGTTGAGCCAAACAACACGCAATTACGATACCGTTGATTTCACCGTCAATATTGATCAAAAAGATTGACAATGGCACCATGTTGTTCCTAAGAATTTACTCAATCGATCCATCTGCATTGCTTCACTATGTAGAACCCGGGTAAGTGATGTAGCAGAACGGTATATGGGAAGTTTGTACTAAATTGAACAATTTCAACGTAGTTTTTTACCCTGGTCGGTTTGACTCAGATGACGTAAATTTAAACGTAGCATCTTAACAAAATGTGAGGAACTAAATTGAAACCGATATGCCCTGAAAGCAAACTGAATAAACAAGAGAATGAGCATAGAACCAACCCCGCCAAGCATATACATGTGGTGCTACGGCACTTTGAAGTTTGGCGACCACAAAATTGTTTCCCTGAAAATTGAGTTTTTGACATTTTTCCGTCTTTTACGTTAAACTATTCGTACTCAGAGTGAATATATTTGACTTTTGAGAATAAAAAAATTAAAGTCAACTTGATTTATAACATTTTGACGCCCAGTTTGTCAAGATTAGTTTAAAACTGACGCGTGAATAATTTGTGACACCCGTGTCTGCAAAACCGGACCAGAGTACGAAACCCTGTCAAAATGTTGCTTCACACAAAATCGCCAAACTGGCCGGTTCGGCTGCATTGCCCAAGGTCCGATGTCGACTTGCCTTTCAACAATGATGTCGGTTGCATACAGATAATCCTCAATAAGATATAGTCTCTGAGACTTCTCTGCATGATTGACGTACTGTTTCTTCTTATGACGCTTTGCCTAACTGGGGTCACTGACGATATCACTAAATACCACGTATTGCCACTTAATACCACAGGCTGCACAGGTGGTATGTATTGCCACTTAATACCACAGGCTGCACAGCTGGTATGTATTGCCACTTAATACCACAGGCTGCACAGCTGGTATGTATTGCCACTTAATACCACAGGCTGCACAGGTGGTATGTATTGCCACTTAATACCACAGGCTGCACAGGTGGTATGTATTGATATGGCGTCAAGCCGGTGACCTCTTAGCCCGAGCCTGAAGCCCTCAGCCGTGCGATAGCAGCACCGTGAAAACATGTTTTTTTTGCAGACAAGTTTATCGTGCCCAATATGTAGTATAGTGCTTCTTTGTATTCTTCCAAATGCGTTTATCTTCACATTTATTTTCCTATCTTTGGAACAGTGACTTACCTACCTCCTTGGTATATGTCAATTTGCTCGACAAAATCATTCAGTCATGGCCTACCATATACACATTGCACAATGCCCATTGTTCTCTGAAAGTGTGCATTGCATGTTTGATGTGCTTAGTAAGTGCAGTGGCACGTGCCATCTTACATGAGCCTTATAACCCTGTGAGCTAAACCATTATGGCTAACCCTGCCGGAATACCGCAGTGCCTGTGTTAGACAACAAACAAAATGCATTAGCTTTTACGCCGCTATGCATTGAGGCGATTAGATGTTCTTCGTAAGATTCTCTACTTCCAGGGGTGAATCTAGTCGTGGGTTTAGGGGAGGGAGGGGGGGGGGGGCGAATTCAGTGGCATATTTCCCAAAAGTTGTTGAGTGGAAGGGGGTAGCAGCCAGCAGGCCATCAGCCGTCAGCGATCAAATTGTTGACCAGTAGGGGGTATAAGGGAGTGCGTCGTCAGCCCGTCTGCAACTGTACGCAGTTGCGTCGCCGATAATTGTTTTGAGTGGGGAGGCGGCTGAAATGACGAAAAGTATATACCCTATTTTATGCGTGTATTAAAACCTTTCCAGCATCTTATATGGATTTTCCTATTATAGTATATAAGGTACATTCATGATATTAAGTGCCGCAAAGCAGTGCGAATTTTTTACAGGTTTGCCTGATAAACCCCATAAATATAGGCGGTGTAGATGATAAGCTGGGCTTTGTAGAAGATAAGGACTAAGAAGCTAAAAATGTTTTCATTCCATTCATCGTTACGACGAACCGAAAACGATGTCGACCATCGACGGGTTCGTTATGACAATGGTCAGTGGTGACGTCGCGAAGCGGCGTACAATTGTGATTTTAGGTCGTGGAAAAGGAAATTGTAATATCGAAAACAAACCGTGTGTGGAGCCAAGCCTCGCGTAACCCCTTTTCCTGGTTGCACATCTAAGTATGATGCAAAATGTTGGTCCCTGTTGCCAGAAATTACCGCCAGGGAGAGCTTCTGCCAGACACTTGATCCGGGTGGCGCGGGGGGAAATTTTACCCCGTCACGGATTTAATTATAAATAACTTGAAAACGATTATAGATAGCGGCGTAAAATTTGTATTACCTGATACTGCATCAATTCGACGTCGTCTATAAATATTTTACTGAAATTTATATTGGACTTTGGGAAATAATGACGTTTTGATGATGTCATGTCATGTTATTTTTGGTAGAAAAACTATAAATGTGACTGCCAAATGCTTCCCTTATAATAAGCAGCTCATGATGTAATTTTTTAAATAGTGTTTTTATGGCTTTACAGTTTTATTGACCAGATACAAACAAATATATGACATCGTTGTACTTCTGAGACCAAACTGGTCTCGAAACTTGCCTTGCTTATTTATATTGATCCATTTCACATTTTGACCTGTTATGACCTAGCATTGACCTTTGATGGTGTGGGGTTGTGAAAATGGCTGCTTCTATCAAAATATACGTGTAAAATATCACTCAAACATGTGTTGCATGACTTTCGTATACCTTTTTTAACAGCAACCTTTTGTGACCTGATCTTGACCTTGCCCTTTGGTTACAATTTCACTTTCACTTAATGCTGGAGATGCAGCATACCTTTTAGAGCTCTTTGTGCGAGAATAGTCCCAATCTAAGGCTTTGGATGCAAAGGATGGTCCCAAAACTAAAATGTTTTTATTTTGACCTTTGACCTAACAGTGACCTGCCATATGACCTTATTTTAAGAATTTAGGGTTTCCATTTTTTCATCAGACTCAGATATATATTTTATATCCGTCGCATTGGGAGCTTTCGATCGCCGCCTTGTGCGTCTCTTTGTGGTAATTGGTTCGAAAGATACGAGGTGGGGGGGGGGGAATTTACCCCCTCCGTTCAGCACCGCGAGTTCTGCTGGAGACCCTAGCGCTGCACGATTTAATGTGATTAATTTTCCACTTTTCTCTATTTGTTTAGGCAATTACGAATCTTGTGTCATGCCGTGAAGCGGCGTGACATTGTCCAGTTTTTTTATGTGGATAGCTGTATTTTGATTGCTGCAAAGACAATTTTTACGATAAATTTGCAGAGCCCAACTGATTGCTCAACCATTTGAGAAAGGGGGAAAATCAAAGTATCAGGACCTTGGGAGGATGGTTCCTTTGCCCCTGGATCCGCCCCTGTCTACGTCAAGCATGTCTGCTTCCTGTCGCATATGTCTGTAATTGATTCGCTATCTTTCCGTTCAGTTGCTTGGCGTATCTCCGCGCTCTCGTAGTCAGAGTCGAAGCAACGTAAGTGCCTTGCGAAAGCCAGCGCTTCAGCTATTCCGCGTGCACCGCGCCCTTTGACAGAGCTGTGTGTGCACTGTGCACCCACACTGCATGCTGATGCTGCCATACTGCCCTTCCACAGGTCATCTCACAGGCGATCACACGGAACTCAGCTACAGTGGTACGAACACCGTGTATGTTACGGTCCATTATACGAACACCGTGTATGCTATTCCAGTCAATTGTCCAGTTCACATCCAGTCACTAGCGAGTGCGCGTGTGTGTGAGTGAAGTTAATCACTGTCACAAAATCGCCACCCCTGTGACACTGTCATTAACCAGTCACCTCAACGCCACCCCATTTCCATCACATCAACTCCTGGAAGTGTCCACATTGTCAGTCAGTCCTTCTACCGCCTGACTATTGGCACCAAATGCATAGTACCTGCAGCATCACACAGGACCCGCCAACTGCACCACCTCAGCCAGCGAGGCTGACCTCCTTTAGAGAGAGGCTGACCGTGCGGTACGCCCTGCCGGCCGGCCGGCTGCTCACCCCTGCAGGTGGAGTCACACCGGCACCATCTGTCGGCTGTCAGCAGCAAGGTCGGCTCTCTGGAGAACGTCGGCCACCGGCCCCGCGGCGGCGAGCGGCGCATCTTCGACGATACGGCCTACCTGCGCCAAGTTCGCTGCCTCTCGGCGGAGGGCAGGCTGCGTCACCTGTCGCTGGCGTCACAGTCGGCCGACAGCTCGCTGGAAGGCGGCCCCGCCTCCCTCGTGAGATCCTCTTGGACGTCGGGAACTGGGTGGAGGAAATGAAGGCCGTAGTCGTCCCAGTCGCGGGTTACAGATAGAGTGTGGGAGAATGGAGAGTTAGTTGCCTGAGCCAGTCCCAGTCGAACATCAGTTTCGAATAGCAAAGGAGAGTATCCAAGTGGGACGGGAGATCCATCTTCTAGATCAAATATATCTTCTTCTTTTTCGTGAAATTCATTAGCCTAAGGTGCACTGCACACATAACATAATCATCTTGTCAATGCCAAGACGTTATTACAGATTTCGGTACTCATATCATCTGAACATAATAATTAATTTACAAACTTAGTATGCGTAAACAATATCAAAGGTTATGAGATAAGAACTGATGACTTTCCGATATTGCAGAGCCCTGCACTTCCGCACGGTATTAAAACGGCCTCAAGATCTCCATCACGCTCCAGAAAATCGCCAGAACCAGGCGGAAGATCACCAGATCCGAGGAGAAAGTCGCTAGCGCCGCCTGGTCAGCTACCAGCCAGCCGCAAATCTTCAGCCGAAAATGGCACGGCGCTTCCGCCACTGAACGGTACACCTCCAAAACCACAGAGATAGCGAACATCCACCGCCACTGAACGGTACACCTTCAAAACACAGAGATAGCAAACAAAGACATCCACCGCCACTGAACTGTACATCTCTAAAACCACAGAGATAGCGAACATCCACCGCCACTGAACGGTACACCTCCAAAACCACAGAGATAGCGAACATCCACCGCCACTGAACGGTACACCTCCAAAACCACAGAGATAGCGAACATAGGCATCCACCGCCACTGAACGGTACACCTCCAAAACCACAGAGATAGCGAACATGCCATCCAGCGGGGCGCAGTTTATTGGAGATAAGCCATGCAAATCTACAAACCATAGGCATGCACATCACAAAGCCAAGTGATGATGGTGCGCCACTTCAAAAAGTGGAAATTGGCTTATGCTGCTCTGCTTGCTTTCATCATGCTGTTTCAATTCATGCCATATAAGGAAGAATGGTCATGCTATATCTGGCGTATTTCTGCAGACGTACTTTTCAAATGAAGGAAAACATTGTTGCGAAGCCGGTTATGTCTGAGGCAGAATATGTAAATATTTGGCAATGTCCATTTATTGTCCTGCTCTCTAGTCTGCTAAGGATGACTAATTATTATGTCGCTACAAAACACACCGAAATACAACAACGGCGTAAATAGTGTGAACAATACTAAGACAAAAATTGTCTAGGACTGGGGAAAAATATATAATAAATGTGTTGGAACAAAGGATCACAATCTATTTAGTTTACATAATTTGTATCATCTCTGCATCTGCTTTCTGCAACAGTAAGAAGTGGTTTGTAACAAATATTAGGAGATTCAGTTGCAGCCGATGAAAGAATGCTACTCTTACTAAGAACAAATTGCTGCTGACACCTCACAACTTGCCATCTATAAGTGTGTTAAACTACTTTCTTGGTCTCAATTGACCCTATGAAGGCTATGAGAACAGCTGTCTGAGGAGTACATTATATGCTGTCGTGAATATTTACATCACCGGCGATCGACGGTGACGTGTTAAGGACGCCTGTTGAGGGTCGACCACTGTATAAACGTGTGAGCAGAAATGTAATTGTGAAGGAAAAATACTTTGCTGTCATGATCTGCTGGCAATGTGTTCGACATTGCCCTTTATCTACACACTGCACTTTACTTCAATTCCAGCCCCAAAATGTAGCTCGTGTATTTAGGTTAATATAAAGTCTCGTTTTGCCTTGTCTTCTGTATACTTGCATTCTGTATACTTGTGTGCCGCCGCATGCTATTTGGTGCTATATTTTACAAGCACGAGTGCTAAACAAATGATGATAACCGATTGTATTCCAGACGCAACTGTCCTTCAGGTCAACACATCGTGTTAATGTTAATTTCTCAGCTCAAGCCGTAGTACACAAAGTGCACTGTGCACGAAGCGATTACAATACATATATGGGTATGGACTATGGAACTGCTCTGCGTTTATCATGTCTCCAATACAACTTCAAAATATTGGAATATCTTTGCTAAGACATGTCTAGAATACAAAGGAGTGACAGTATATTGTGAAGAAGGAAATGGTACATTAACCGATAATATTTGTGTATGTGCAAACAATAGCTGTTTTCACGAAGATTTATTGTGCTAAACTCTTTAACCCTCGCCCTGGTGGGGGTCATTTGGAGTGACTGGACCCCCCTGAGTTTTTCCAAAATAGCGGGAAAACGGCGGCGCGCAGCGCCGCCAAATTTTTTCACAGCTGTTTGAACATCAATTGCCCACACTTTATTAAAATGTTGACTTCAGGTCATCCGAGGTCAGTTCACCAGGTCACTTTAGGTGATCTTGCCTTCCAAAATGTTTGTGATCGTGTCAAAGTCACAGTTTTTGTCCGAAAGATTTGAAACTTGCAGGATTTCATGAGATTATGAGTACCTAAAATCGGTATATCTCGGATTTCTTGCATCGGAATTTTCTGACCTCTTCATTATAAGTTAATGGGAAAATAAACAAATGCCTCCTTTAACCCTATTCCCTGCGGGGGGCAGATTCTGCCCCCGGTAGGTTTTCGCCCGCCGCTTCTGAACCGTTTACGTCTATCGTCTTGAAACTTTTCGGATTTTCCTATAATAGTGATGGACGCGTGTTCTGTGAAATTCTTGAAAAATCAGAGCAGCAGAGGCGGCTCCAGGGTCATGTTTTGGGAGGTCGTTTTCGAATTGCGGGTGTGCCGGCGCATCCTTCCTCCTTCGTAGCTTTGCGGTGGAATAAAAGCCGTCAGAAACTAAGTTGATGCGTTTGTACTCATCCATAATTGGATTATACATATTTGGGGCAGAGGCGTACTCAGGTACATAAAATGGGAGGCGATATTCTTCGTCAATTTAGGCCCAACTTCAAATAAGCAAGATGATAAAAGGCGTTCCGCACACGTTGCCCCCCACGCTGTTTACCTGAATCTGCCTATGCACAATGCGTTAAATTTAACAAATTACAGCAACAAAGCTCACATGTGACGTTCCCACGTCCCAAACACTAAGGAAAAGCTACATATTTTTCAATCCAACAATTCGCTCCGCATTTTTTATCCCTGAGTGCGCCTATGATTTTCGTTTTTGTACTTGTCTTTCACACTTGAAGAAATGACATTGGAAGCTCAAAACGTTTTTTGGCATGCAAATCGTTGAAATATCTGGCCCACAATGACCTTTCAAAACACCTAAATTTTGTATTTTTATTGCCCCTGGCCCCCCATTTTTGAGCAAAAAAAGCAATTTCGGGGTCGCAAGAAAGAAAAGATTTCGTCACGAAGAATCGAATGGTGTTCGTTCCCATGAAATCGGCCGGCGGTTTCTCGAGATCTCCGGGGGGGGGGGCGGAATCTGCCCCCCCGCAGGTTAACGTAATTCTGGCCGCCCGCAGGGAATAGGGTTAATAAAATATGCATTGAATCAGGCTAATTTTTTCAGAATCATGTTATTTTAGCTCATTCTGGATGATCAAGGTGCAATTGGTGCTCAGTGATCTCTACAAGGTCATCTGAGGTCATCAACAGTGATTTGCTAATAACTCTTGATAGTTTTTAAAGACAAAGAGAAGAGATAAAGACGAGCGGTTGACACTACTGTGCTTGTATCGTCTGGAAGCTTCTTCCCATAAGCAACATGAACTTACCGGGTCAACAAATGACCTTGACCTGAGGTCAAATTTTGAAAGTGACCTTACTAGGTCACCAAGTATATTTGTCAAAGCGCCTCGATGATACAAACGTTATGGTGCTAGAATCATTGCTCTATCATTTTTGGATAAAAAGTTACTTAGGAAAACAAATTATATCAAAAACTGCATTTTTGACCCATGATGAATTTTGGAGCCTAAACTATTGATCTGAGCTCAATTTTGAATAACCCATTGCGATTGCAACTTTTATGAGCTTTCGATTTTTTTTCCGTTTGTTCCTAGCTATCGCGAGATATATGGGGTTATTCGAAGCGAAGTAAAAAAAAACTGTGAAATTTGATCTTTGGTGACCTCTGGTGACCTCAATATTGACCTTAGCCAAAAATGGTCTCTCTAACTTCGAATGTTCACATTGAGAGCTTTCGAACGTTTTTTTCTGCGTCTTCTTAACCTTTTTCTTTTCGAGTTAGAAGGGGGTCATTTTGACCCCCCCCCCACCATGGCGAAGTTGTCTCAGAGGCCCACCAGGGCACGGGTTAAAACATTTGACAATGTTTTGAAAAGTTTCGACGATCCATTCCCTACGCAACCTATACATGTGATTTGTGTCTTGAAACGACCCTCAGAATTGTGTAATATGTTGGTAAGAATATAATGTGTTACAAAATTGCAGTTTGGTGTCAATTAGCAAGATAATTATTTAATGGTTAGATGTGATGTTAGTTATCCACCGACTCCACCGACTGAATGTTTACAAATGATTCAGAATGATTCAGAAACATATGATGTGGCGTGGAACGCTATTGGTTGCCCAACGGACTCCCCGCAATTGACGCACAATGGACTCGCCCAATGCAATGGACTAGCGAATCACAAGATAATTCTAGCACATCACTGCGCATGTGCAGACCGACCTGTGATCCATGTCGCTGCCAGATTTAGTTAATAGTACGACGGTAAGCTTAACTGAACGAATAGACTCTAGACGCATTTGTTCTTTCAAAACGGCAAATTTGTATCATAAACTTGTTATGAGCTCAATTTATGTTTCCGTAACAATTTAATAGTGATAGTATCGCCTAAATCAATACATTTTTTATTGAAATATATCATATACTAAAACGTGCATACCAAAACATTTAAAAAACATTTAAGAAAGATTCAGAATCTTTTCAGCGCAATGATCCTTCCTGAAACGGCTAGCATGGATGGAGGAGCGGAAAACATATTGGTGAAGGATGGCGTCGCTGAGGTACTGGTATAAATAATCTGACCATTGGTGACCATATACCAATCTGAGACATTGGTGAAGGGTGTCCTTGACCAAAGACATTCGTTGCTACACCCATGACGACTTATATGCATTTTTACGACGTTTTAGGCTAATACAGTGAAAAAGTTTCTAAAAGGTGGTTGCCATCGAAACTGAGGCTAAGCTGATTAAATCTGTTTTCAATCCAGAATATCGTCAGAAAATCGTAACGTCATTGTCCCATTTGTCACTGACTTTGTTTTCTGAAAAAAAACGCGATACATTTATATGCACAAATATATCTGGAAGTCTCAAAAAGGTCAACTTAACAGTTACGTTGCCTAAAAGGAGAGTGTCACCTTGCAAGCTGATATCGAGTTTTTGGCTTATATCGGTAGATTAGGCGGGTCCAATTTCACCTGCAAAGTCTGGTTCCCGAAATTCCCCCAATTAGATCAAAAATACATTTGCACCTTTAATCATTGGCAATCATCGGTAAAAATGGAGTCGCCACCTCACTATTTTGAATAACTTCTTTGCGGACTAAAATTGTCTTTTGAATTTTGCAAACTCAACATCACTACTCCGTCAGTGACATTTATAATTGAAATGCGTATACATTTTATTATGTTGTCAACAATCTTAGCTTTCTTAATTATGAAAACAGCAAGAATGGTTTTGTTTCGACTTTGGGCCGTAACAGTTAAATGACGTTACCCTATAACACAAATGGACGTTTCAAGGTCAAGTCTCAGCGAATTCGGACGTGCTCGACTTTGGGCGCGCTACTTGGACAGTGTAACAGTTGCGCCAAAGCAAGATGAAGGCAGCCATCTTGAATTTAGTGCTGAGCACAATTGGGACCAGCGTTTTGAAGTCAGGCAAAAATAGAGAATGCTATCCCGATACATTGCTTTAAGGTAAATTTGAGCAAGAGCATACATGATAGTTATTTCCCAGAATTAATTTGGGTTGCTTTTTATCAATCCTGCGGAGGTGGCTCTATACCTTTAAGCTGATATTCACTAATGACCTGAAACGGCCTGGCGCTCACATTTTCCCATTACATGAATATCCCATGACATAATAGGTATGCCGAATTTAGCGGGGCCCCCTCACTTTCCGAACTTGGCGCATCTTAGCCTTAGTGATCTTATAACATTTTGTTCTTTTACCCCCAAATATTTTTTAAAGAGATATTGAACAAAATCGGAATATATGTTAGAGAACCACATATGGGCAATTTACAAAACAAGTTTCTTAATATTTATACAATTTATATTTGCTAATGGCTTCTATGGAATGAGTATCTCATAACGTATTTTCTTAATTAGTGTTGTCGATTCTTAATGACAAGCCACGAAAACAAAACTAAACGTCATCACTGCATTTCTGAGGCAAAACTGGAGAAAAACATATATTTTGTATGTAAGTTTATCAATTTCGAATTTTGATCTTATGTGAGCTGCCTTTGACCTGAGCTTGACAGTAACTTCCCTTAACCCGCGCGGCGTAGGGGTCTCTCGCGCGGCGTAGGGGGGTAAATATTACCCCCTCTTATCTTCCGAACCAATAACCGCAGCGAGACGCGCAAGGCGGCGATCGAAGCTCTCAATGAAAACGATCGAATGCATCCCGAAATTTGTCAAGTTTGGTCAAATGTCAGGTAGGATCAGGTCATTGGAAAGTTAGGTTAATTCGATTAAATGGTTCATATTGTCAATTAAAATCTTTGATTAGACTGTTAATGCCATAATCTCTCAAGGTGTAATACATCGATTGCACTAAGTTAAAGTCAAATTGCATGCAAATGTCAAGGTCAAGGTTCAGGTAACAAAGGTTCACTGGTCCCAGAAAGAGGTCCAAATATAAAGCCTTGTGACACATGTTTTAGGGGTTATTTTGCAGACGGTAAGAATCGATGAAACATCATTTTTACAAACTTGACCCGTCAAGGTCAAGATCAGGTCATCATAAGGTCAAAAACCTGAAACCTGACTAATCTGAACTAAACAAATGCATGTTTCTAGGCTTAGTTTGTCTCATAAAAAAAATGACATTTATATATCGTGTAATCAGTAAAAAAATCCAAAAAAATCGTTTTTTGAATGAACGTCATTACTACTTGCTTGGAGAGCATAGTCCTGAAATGAAGCTATTACTTTGAAATTTGGTCTGGATTTCATTAAACTTGGTTCTCATATATATATATCCGTTTTTTTTTAGATACGCCCTTGAATTTTCATTGGGGGGGGCGGAAATTTCCTTAAAAAAAAAGTTTTTTAGGATTTTGGGGGGTCAAAACCCAAATTTTGGGAAAATCCAAAATGATCTGTAGAGAAAATTACATTTCCTTTTTATACAGCTTTGCGTTTGAATTCGCTTTAAAAGCTTGTTTTTCTAGCGATGCATCAAACATTTATCGTTAGTTCAACCAAAATTGCATGACAATGGACGTCATCAAAACGTCATTTCTCCCAAAGTTCACTTTTTTTGATGCAGTTTTTAAGGATGAACATCAAATTGATGCTCGGATAAAGGTACAGAACTTTGACGTCGTTATTTTTACCGTTTTCAAGTTATTGCGGAAATACGGGAGGGGGTAATATTTACCCCCCTACGCCGCGCGGGTTAAATGAGGACTGGTGGTGAAATAATTATCACTATCAAATTATATGTGGGGCATTCCAGGACAGATCGACAAGGGGTAACACCCTACTTTTCTGATTTCGATTAAAGTCCACTATAGGTGTTATCTGGGGCGCCCAATCGCGCTGTGCAAGTTTCAGCTCAATTGGAGTTACGGCTGCCGAGTTATATCCTTCGGCATTTTCGTGAAGTCACCTTGCATGTCTTAGCCAATTAGTCAACAACTCCGCAACAAATTATCAAATTCCTAGAAAACCATACATTTTCTGAATGGCAATGAAGTGAGGAACATCGTCCCAGGCCCAGTTTTGTTTATTTTTGTTATTTCTTACGAAATGACGTGGGACCTCCGGTGACCTGACCTTGAAACGAGCACATTTTTTTGTATTTGTATAATATACTTAGGTGAGTTTTCTTTGCACAGGAAAAAATGTGAGAAAGGTGTTTTTCTTTAAATGTACTTTTTAACTGCTCATATTAACACGTTTTTGTCTTTTCACCAACACAAAATGGTTAATGTGTCTGAAAATGGTATTTATTGCGGATTATGTGTCACACGAAGGTTTAAAGTTGCCGTATAAGCCATTTGGAGGTTTAGTTAGGTGAAATATTAGTGCACCATGTTGCTCAGTGACCTTCGTAAGGTAAGCTGAGGTCATCTGAGATCACCAGCAATATTTTGCCAATAACTCTTAGTACATAGAAGATTCTTCATGGCTCCGAGTGGAAGATTTGGATATCTTTTCCAAGCGTGTGAATGAAAACCGAGCGACGAAGGAGCGAGGTTTTGTGAGAAACACACGCGGACAATATTTCCTATCTTCCACGAGGGAAACATGCAGAATGCTGT
>VOPJ01008766.1:0-29472 GCA_014673585.1 Semibalanus balanoides | reverse complement strand
AACAATAAACAATAAGATAGCAATGCAACCGTCAACCAAGCAGACTGGTTATTCATTTAACTTTTTGGAACGACTCAATTACGAATTATTATGAAATATAAGTAAATGATTCGATCACCGTGTGGTTCATGTATAATTTTTTGAGAAATTATTATTTTCGATTAAAATACGCATTTTGATTCATTCACGTTTAATTCAACATTGAAGCAACATTGAGCAATCTTGTGATTCAATCAGCCTTGTTTCTTTGCAGATTTTGATTCAATAACGATTCTTTAATAAAAATATCCGACTATGAATAATTTATTTTTGATTTAAGGAATTTCGATCGAACGATTCCAATCGATTCAATCAGAGTTAAATCAATAACCAGTCGGCACATAAGCAAATATTGCATCCACCGAACAAGTCACATCTCAACATTTTGCCACCAGATGGTCCCCAACGTGACGTCAAAGCTGCCAGATAGACACCACTGCTGCATTGCAGCAGTGGGCCTATCTGGGGCCCAATTCCAATTCCAATCTAAGGGCCCAATTCCACGCTGCAGTCATTACGGATACAGCCCAGTTCAACGACGCAGTCTCTAGTTACAGTCGAACTCGACAATACAGTCTCTGGATGAAGCCCAACTCGACAATGCAGTCTCTGGATATAGTCTAGCTTGGCAATGCAGTCTCTGGATATAGCCTAGCTTGGCAATGCAGTCTCTGGGATATAGCCATAGCTTGGCAATGAGTCTCTGGATTAGCCGTATTCTAGTTGGCAAGCAGTCTCTGGATATAGCTAGCTTGCAATGCAGTCCTGGATATAGTTACTTGACAATGCATCTCTGGATATAGCCTAGCTTGGCAATGCAGTCTTGGAATAGCTACTTGGCAGTGGCAGTCTCTGGATATGCTTGCAAATGCAGTCACGGATATAGTCTCGCTTGGCAATGCAGTCTCTGGTTAGTCAGATTGGCAATGCAGGTCTCTGGATATAGTTAGCTGGCATGAGTCCTTGGATATATCCTGCTTGGCAATGCGTCTCTGATATAGTCTAGCTTGGCATGCAGTCCTTGGATATAGTCTAGTTGGCCAATGCAGTCTCTCTGGATATAGTCTAAGTTGACAATGCAGTCTCTGGATATAGCCTACTTGGCAATGCAGTCTCTGAGTACTTACCCGCCTCTCCGATGCAGACACAAGATAGCGCCCAACTCTACATGCAGTCTAAAATGCGATACAAAGTGCTAGTGGATGTCACCTGTCCGGACAGGGTAGGTATATCTACTAGCACTTTGTACCTATCACCGGACAGGGGACATGTCAAGACAGGGGACACATCGCCCGAAGTGACGGCACTGTGTGCAATTAGGACCCGTGTTTGGTATTTCAACAGAGAAACTGCTCGCTTTATTTACCGCCTCGTCCAGCCAGGCGTTGTGCAACTTTTGAGCCAATTTCAGTGCATATATCCACTGAGCCCATAATACCAGCGCCACTTAGTCTGGTATTTCAGTTTCTTTTAAGACGCAGTGTTTAAGGTGGCTCATTCAATTTTTGGACATTTCAAACAGATGCAAAGATGGCAGCTTATGCATCCTTGCGACAACAGTGTCGAACGGCCCTTGGACAGGAAAGTGAATGTCCATGGGGTGTCATCCCTTCAGAATGCATCGGTCAATAAATACCACTGACGTCACATCTGTGGCACTTCTGTGGCATCTGACGTCACATCTGTGGCACACTTTCTTGGCGCCAATCTAGAGGTTTGTATATAAATCTGAGGACTTTCTCGTCAGATCGTAGAGGTAAATAGTTATAAAGGTTCTTAGTAGATGTTAGATATTTGTAAGTAGATTCTAGAGATTTTGGAATGTCTAGATATTTGTGATCAGGTCTGTCTGGCACTTCTTTGACAGGCTGTATTAGGCCAGTGGTACCTAAGAGTGAAGAAAACAACTATTTGCTGGCTCGTCAGAAGAAAAAAATGCTCTACCGAATGGTTTTTGTTGCAGTGCTTGATCTCCTCTGGCTTAGAAAAGGAACCTAAAATATTATTACCTAAAAACATTACGGGCGACGGCACCTTGGGCCCGTGAATAACAGTGACGTCACGCGCGTACGTCACGGAGCTGTAAAATTGCCGGGTGACTCTACCTGGTTACAAAGCCTTGGGAATGCCGTTCAAATCAGTCTGTGACCATCAAAGTATGTTGTGCACTTCCTACGAGAGGCGGCAGACAAACGATGAGAGAAGAAAGTCGAGCCTTGTGACCGCCTTAGATAACACAATGAGGAACAGCGTGCTAATTAGCAAGGAGATTCTTTGCACCGGCGGACGGCGGACGGCGGATCCAGAACCGATCTGCGCTAGCCTCATTCAAAGCTGGACTAATTATTCCGGACCACAGCGTCCCTCAGCAGCCCCACCCCGGACCACAGCGTCCCTCAGCAGCCTCACCCCGGACCACAGCGTCCCTCAGCAGCCCCACCCCGGACCACAGCGTCTCTCAGCAGCCTCACCCCGGACCACAGCGTCCCTCAGAGCCCCGGCCACAGGTTCGCTCAGCAGCCCACCTGGACACAGCGTCCTCAGCAGCCCACCCCGACCAGCTACAGCGTCCCTCAGTCAGCCCACACCGGACCACAGCGTCTCTCAGCAGTCCCACGTCGGACCAATCGTCCTCAGCAGTACCCCGGACCACAGCTTCTCAGCAGCCCCAAACCGTCGGACAACAGCGTCTATCAGCAGCCCCACCATCGGAACCACAGCGTCCTCAGCAGCCTCAGCCCGGACACAGCGTCCCTCAGCAGCCCCCGGACACATCGTCCCCTAGAAAGCCCACCGGACCACAGCGTCTCTCAGTAGCCCACTCGGACCACAGCGTCCTCAGAGCATACCCGGCACAGCGTTCGCTCAGCAGCCACCCGGACACAGCGTCCGTCAGACAGCCTCCACCCCGGCCACAGCGTCCCTCAAGCAGCCCACCTCGACCACAGCGTCCTTTACAGCAGCCCACACATTACAGGACAACAGCGCTTCCCTCAGCAGCCCATCTCCCCGGGCCCAGCGTCCTCAGGACGCCCACCTCGGACCAAGCGTCCCTTCAGCAGCCTCACACGTAGCGGAGAACCACAGCGTACTCTCAGCAGGCTCAACCTCGGACACACAGCGGTCCTCAGCAGCCCCAACCCGGACCACAGCGTCCCTCAGCAGCCCCACCTCGGACCACAGCGTCCCTCAGTGGTTCTGCTCGCGACTCAGAGATGATCATCCCTCAGCGGCCTGCTTTTCGGGTTCATGACCCTCTGCTGACCCTCTGCTGCACGGAGAGGTTCGCACTTACTCATGTGCCTCGCAATTCAGACATGTCGTTTTTCTCATTCAAGTATGTTCATTTTCTGTCTTCTGTTCGCCGCTCCCAGCCCTAGTGTCCTCCACCTCTGCCACGGAGTCCTCCATTCTCTCCCAGGGAGTCCTCCACTCCCTGCCACGGAGTCCTCCACCCCAGCCACGGAGTCCTCCACCCCTGCCAGGGAGTCCTCCACCCTATCCCAGGGAGTCCTCCACCCCCTGCCCCATGTCCTCGGCTCCTGCTCCGGTATCCTCTCATCTGGACGCCGCCTGCCGTCCGGGCGGCGGCGGCGTGACGCCGTCCTCCACGGGCCGGCCCGCACAAAGTGACTGCCGCTCGCCGGGCAGCCGCCGGCGCTGGCCAGCGGCCTATCACCGCATGCCATCGCGGGGCCGTCCATGGCTGCCGTGCCGTCTCCGGAGATCAAGGCGCGGAGAAAGGCCGCCGCCGCCGCCGCCGCCGCCGCCGCCGCCGCCGCCGCCGCCCAGTCGCCCAGCCGCTGATGTGTGGTGATGGTTCGGCCGGGGCGGATCGACAGCGTGAGTTTCCGGCGTGGCGTGCCGCCTGCGCTCGGCTTCGGTTCAGTGTCGGCCGTCCAGTGACAGACAGCCTTGGTCAGACGGGGAGGGGTATGTGCGGAGAGAGACACGACGGGTGGGCTGAGCCGCCGAACATCGGAGTCGGGCGCTCCCACCAGTCTCAATGCCGGCGGTGTGGTGCACAAGGTCCCATTGGAATGTTGGATGCATATCTAAGTATATCCGCTGAGGTGTGCTTGGAGAATATGCAAGGCGCGCTCGTGGTGGCTGTTAAGTTTTTGCCTCACCGGTGAGCCAGACAAAGCTTGCTTTGAATGTCCCAGACAGTATTATCAGGAACAAAGCGAGAAGTGGCAGTTAATTCTGCTATTTAATTCATACGATGTTTATAGCCCAATTCCAGACCACGCTAGGCACGCTTATCTAAACTCAGATTCACATGCATCATAGGAAACAGTGAGCAAATTTGTAAAACATGAGACGGCATTACAGGAAACACGGTCACATCTGTAACTCATGATATCCGTTTTAAATATGAGACACAAAAGACTCGAAAACCGGTCGCAGAAACTCTTTTGTGTATCCCACATAACGGGTTGGGATTAACACCAACAATAATGTGTAATAGTTGATAATCCTATTTTCAAGTGACAGGAAACCTAGTTGATGGCTCCAGGGGAGAATGGGGAGTTGCGTTATCTGCACTGGCCCAAGTTGTGATGGCTGACCAAAACCTAATAATCTAGGGCTTGCCATTGCATGGTGATGAATTTTCTGATTTAGCACGCAAAAAGTCTGAAAGCATGTTTTTCGGAATCTAAGCTATTTATTGCCTATACCAAATGGAAATTGTCTGTATTGTTGTTTAAATCACAATTTTTTAACAATTTGAAAGCCTTGTGGCACTGAAACATGCAGTCAAAGTGGCGTCTTCCGCACAAAGCCAGTGACCTGACAGAATGTGTGATGTTATAAAACATTACAAATACGAAACAATCGGAACCTGTCGCTCAAATAAGCTTTATAACACCGAGCAGAGACTTCATTGTATCTATTTCAGGCCTAATAACTTCCCGGATTACGAAGGTCTGGTTGTGTCAGCTTCTTATATCACACATAAATTTCGTTCGATTTTTTTTCATTTTTAAGTAGAAAATAAGCAATGAAGATAACACTAGAGGGATATAAAACCTATACAGCCGTAAAAAGCATCTCGTGTTATGTGGGATACGATGCGATGTTCTTGCAACCTTGCGCAACCTTGCTCATTATAGACGCTCAAACATGACACATTTGGGAAAATAGCTGCACACATGATTGTGCCGTTAGTGCCCCAAAATAAAGCATTGCTTTTCACCTGCCATCATTAATTGTATAATTTGTTACAGTTTAACGTAAATGATTGCTTTTTGTAAATGTAATTTGAATTTGAATTTGTATATGTAAATGTATTTGTAATGTGTAATTGTAATTGTAACTTGCAATTGTAATTGTAATATGTAATCTAATTGTAATTGTAATTGTAATTCATAGTTTGATATAAATCTAAACGCAAAATTCACTTTCAGCGCTCAAAAGTACCCCAGGGTTCATGTTCATGTATTTCATGTCCGTCCGTGCGAACACAGTTTTTTGGAAGGGCTCATATGGCCTATACTCCATAAAGCATAAAATGCCACAAGTTTTCAAAATTGTCATTGCTTAGGGGAACTTCTTGCGCAAAGCTCGCTTTCATTTCCCAAAAGTGCACCAGGGTACGTTTTGCGTGCAGTAAGCAACTACCGTGAATTCATGCGCGCCAAATCGGCCAAATCACCACTGTGCATTGGTTCGGTCTTCGGATGCGGCTGCTGGAGCGCATATCGGCCTTCCAGCTGTGTAACGGTGTGTTCAGATCCAGGCTGCATGTCATACTGTACGTGGTCGGACACAAGTTACAGGAGGACGAGCGACCTGCAGATGGGCCAGCCAAGGCGGTGCCGCGCTCCTGGTCTCCGGAGCCGGCTTATATTCCGCATTCCGCTGCCACAACGGCGCTACTAAACATGTACCACGAACTCCTCAATGGTCAATGCTTGTTTAGTAAGACCGACACGAACATGTCTCTGGCGCCACTACGCTAAGAACAATGTGCTGTAACGTAGTGTTGGCGCTTCGGGGAATGAGGTTACTCGTCTTGAGTGCAGAGGCGTAGTGCGAGCTCAACGTCCGTAGCCTTTGGCGGAACGATGCCTATAGACTGCCTGCCGGATCCAGAGTAGTGTATTTCGGAGTAATTATGACTTTATATCCGTCACTCGGCTGCGTAGTTTGTTTCGATTGTGAGGAAAGATCGTGTCCTCTCTTGTGTTTTGTCGTGTTCTAAAAAGCCATTCAATGGAGGAAAAGCTTTTGGATCTAGTTCTAAAAGGCTGGAATCTAGTTCCAATGGCTTCCTACTGACAACTGAAAATGGTCAGTAGGAAGTCAGTTTATACAAAGGGGAGCTTGCTTCTACCTTGGTCAGTTGTGTTTGCTTGATTAGTCAGTTAATGCAAAGGGAAAGCTGTTTCCACCTTGGTCAGTTGTGTTTGTTTGATTAGTCAGTTTATGCAAAGGGAAACTTGTTTCCACCTTGGTCAGTTATGTTTGTTTGATTACACTAATTGTTCGTGCCCACTAAGCCCACTCGTTAGGTTAGGTTAACCTCTCGTGCGACAGCTGCAGCACCAGTGGGGCTGCCAGCACTACTTACGGCCAGGAAGGAGTCGTCCAGAGCCCGCCGGCGCTCGATCGGTGGGTTCGGGGAGAAGACCGCAAACGGAGACCAGGGGGACGTCTTCTTGCCTGCCTTGGAGTCGGTGCTGCGAGCTGTGCCCGCCTGGGGGTAACGAGCAAAGGTCAGTGGAGCAGAGCTCGAGAGCGGCATGATCCGAGGTCACTGAAGAGAGGCTCGTGTAGAGGATCAGTTGGAGTGGAATGACGGACTGTCGGTGGGCGACCACCATCTGACACCGTCCACGAGTAGTTGAACGCTGAAGACAATGCATCACGATGCTCTCTTTTCATTGTTGGTCTCTTTTTTGTAACGGTGACGTTTATAGACAAACCGTGAATCAGTGACGTGAGATTGAGCTTCAAAAACAATACATACTCTGCTATTTCACTACTGACTAATTTCAGGGTCATGGCATGCTCATCAACAGCAAGCCATCGGATAACCAGCGCTCGTTTTGACTGTAATTCTTCCAGGCCAAGGCATTGGCAGGCAATAGGCAATTGATCCCAGATCCCTTGCTGAGGTCGGCCTCTCGGCGTGCTCTGTATTATGCTGAGGCCGGCCTCTCGGCGTGCTCTGTATTATGCTGAGTCTGCGGCCTTCTCGGGTGCTCTGTATTATACTGAGGTCGGCCCTCTCGCGTTGCTTGTATTATTACTTGAGGTCGGCCTCTCTGCCGTGCTCTGTATTATACTGAGTCGGCCTCTCGGGGGCTCTGTATTATAACTGAAGGCTGGCCTCTCGGCGTGTCTGTATTATTCTGAGATCGGCCTTCTCGGCTGTGCTCTTATTATCTGAGCGTCGGCCTCTCGGCGTCTCTGTATTTATACTGAGGTCGGGCTCTCCGGCGTGCTCTGTATTATTACTGAGGTCGGGCCTCTCGGCTGTGCTCTGTATTATGCTGAGGTCGGTCTCTCGGCGAAGTCTGTATTACCTACACCTCAGTCCAGCGCGACCCAGTTATTGCATAACGGAGATAATGGAACGTGGCGACAATTAGCCCGAGGGGGAGGTTACTCTCAGTCACGCGGCCGTTACCGTGGCAACGAGGCGCGCTGGGTGTTCGGACCAGATGCACAGGCCAAGGTGGGCTTGAGGCCGGGGGGAGAGAGAGGAGAGAAAGGAAGGAGAGAGAGAGAAGAGAGAGAGAGAGAGAGAGAGAGAGAGAGAGAGCAGATAGAGAGAGAGAGAGAGAGAGCAGAGAGAGATAGAGGAGAAGATGGAGAGAGAGAGGAGAGAGAAGGAGAAAGAGGGGGGAGGTCCGAACGGGTACTATCTCTATATCGGGACAAGGAGCTGACTGCGATCACTCCAAGGATACTAAAGTAGAAGTGGGGTGGGACCGTGACCAGACAGATTTGCCTGATGGCTTCCAAAGCATTGGCTGTATTGGTAGATACAAAAAAGCATTTGATTGCACATCCTTTTCTACGATGCGCGGTGTATGTGTGAGTATGGGAATCACATATCAAAGTGGCCGTCCTCGTAACACAGCTCCTTTCATGATGAACTGGCGACCCTGATCCCCGTCAAACGTCACGTGCCAGTCCCACTGTGCGCCTCGTTTGCTGTAACGAACGTACAGCGCGGCTTTTAATGGCGGTCGGTCTATGGTCGGAACTTGGTCGGTCGGCGCGACCCTGACCTCCACGTGAGGTTTTCACCGCCTCTCCCAGAGCAGTGGGTCTCTCATTGCCTGTCTCGGAATGATCACACGTCGGCGGGGTGCGCCGTGACGAAATCTGGAGCACCGCTTACCAGGCACGTGCTGGTGACCGGGCAGCTAGCCGGGCAGCTAGCCGGACAGCTAACCGGGCAGCTAGCCGGACAGCTAGCCGGGCAGCTAGCCGGACAGATAGCCGGGCAGCTAGCCGGGCAGCTAGCCGGGCAGCTAGCCGGGCAGCTAGCCCGGGCAGCTAGCCGGGCAACTGCAGGCCGCATACGGTTCTTCTATAGCAGGGATAAACGCTGTTGCGATGCTGCGTGCCGTGAGATAGATTGTCGTGGTACTCACTTCTGGGTTAGTTGTACATTTCAGCAGAGATGTCTTTGAAGAACATAGTAAGTCCATTGCCTCTCGAGATTGTATAGGCACTCCCCACTTTGTCGTTTTCGCGACCAAAAGGATTAGATGATGGGTTAGCTGCCAATAGGCACCGAATTCGAGTGTTGATCTGTAGTGGCCTGATCATAAGGACACAACACGAGCATGAAGTTGAATGTCAACATGCCAAGATACCACTAGACTGGCTTGGGGGCGGCGCGTCACAGCGCTGCACAGAAGGTGAAATATATGCATATTTTGCCTATATTTGTGGGTGATAGTGTCGTTTGAGCTGTAAATGCGCCGCCGGATAGGCTGTTTAGAGTGCAGCCAATAGCTTCGTCTCAAATGGCAAATTCAGCCCATCCCAATCTCTCCATGTTAATTATGAGAATAAGTAAATATTTACGTTTAACCCAATACGATTTCCAATGATATTGTTTTCGTTTGGTCGGTATCTAGAAAGACGCTTGTTCAAAGGCAGTTAAGACGGCAGAGAGAATACTGCTTTGCGTTCTGCTCATCTAACCTAATAAGCGACTGTCTTCTCTTATAATGGCCCATTCCCATTGGTTCTGTCTTATATATAACAGCCCCGCCTATGTGTTTCTAATATGACGAACACTGGGCTGATTTCACCTATGTAGCGAATAAATCGTGTCCATGTCCTCTGAAGCACAATGGTGTTCCTCAACTTGTTCTGGGTCATATGAGATTCGCTCTTCTCTGTGAACCAGCAATTGTTGTATGATTTGGCTCATGAACTTTGCTGATGAACTCATGATTATGGTTAAATATTATAATTGGTGCTATTTCTCGATGCAAGAGAGCTCGATTTCACACGGTCTTGCTTTTCCACATTTATCCGAGGTATGATCAGGTTAATTATTTACCAAACGTGCGGTGTTGCATGCTCCCACAACGGTATCCTGGTGGTTTTCGTCTGCCACAGAACCTAACCACAACAAGCTATGTGAGAAGCAGCTAGGCAAAGAGCATTGACTTTCCACCTAAGTAGTGAGCGTTGTCCACCTGTGACTATGATTCATAAGCTCTGGCTTAACACTGCTTGTCGGAAGCATACACTGACATGAAAATACATTTTGCGTAAGTAGAAAACAAGGCTTGACTGAAGTAACATAGTTATATCAATTTTTCATGGTAGTCACACGTTCCTATCAGACGTTGAATTAATTGAAAAATGCAAATTTTTATGTTTACTTTTTGGTATTTTTTTTTATAAATTTATCGAATGGCTTTTAGGGTTGGCTTTCCGAGGTCAGAACCCGCGCTAAGCAGAGCTTGCTTGCGCTGGTCCTGACCTCACCACCGATCGTCAATTCCCTGTTGGCCGGCAAGGGGAATTTAGAGACGAAAGTTTTACGTGCCGACATACCTGGACACGGCCGCCCCCGCTCGCTGACGGTCACCTGGCCTTGAGGCGACTGCTGCCACCTGCCGGCAGGCCATTCCCAGTCAGAGCAAAAGCGAGCGCCGAAGCGACTCAAACCCAGGCTGCCACTACTGAGATAGGTCAGAAGACCAGCGCTCTCCCACTGAGCTACATGGGCGGACTATGGTTTATTATGTCCGCTGGATATGATTTATTTGATGAAATGTATTACATTATAATGCATGCAAATCCAATATCATAAAACGATCAAAATATTCAGCTCAAAGAAGTGCTGAAACCAAACAAAGTAAACGTTCTAAGATATATTTTTGAACATATGTGGTCAAAAGGTTAGGAATTGCCTGCCGGTGCACGCAATTAACGAATAATTCAGCAATAGATCTCACACAGCAGAAGTCTTTACTAGGGATAATATATCCTCACGGCACCATACTTTGTATGATAAGCACGACTACGAGTGGATATTAAATTCCTGTAAGAAGTCTCCAATCATGAAAAGACATGTAATGCGAGTTGTGAGTTAGACATAAGACACTGACCTTTTCGCTGGCCACGAGAACATCCGTTGACGGAAGTGTACCTGGAAACAAACACCAAAAATGGTCAGAATCACATACCAGCTTGTGTCTCCAATTAAAAGCATGCCAGTGGTTATCAGATAAGGAATAGGTGCGGACAGATGGGCAAAGACTTTACCTCGAAACGAGTTTGCTGATGTGAATCAATACTTTCGTTGGAAAACTGAACATGAATCAGCTCAGCAAGAGTTATGTGGCGAAGATACTCAGTTTTCATGGTTTCCCAGGCTGTTTTACTGGAATTTTGTACCAGGTCAATACCCCGTACAAAGGCGAATCGTTTCTTCACAAACACCCGTAATGCGTGATATCATAGCCTCGTGTGTATGTACATTATACGAACGCTCACGGTAATGCTGGTGAGGCTGCGTTGTCTGATATGGTCGGGGTTAGGTTAGCCGATATCTGCACGCGATACTGGCCACTGCCCACCTGAGCGGCGTTGTGGGCCCCTGGCACTGGACACCGGACATTAACTGAGAGCTTATCCGAGCAGCACGACACGACACGGCACGGCACGGCACGGCACGGCACGGCACGGCACGGCACGGCACGACACGACACGACACGACACGGCACCGGCACGCACGGCACGCACGGCCACGGCACGGCACGCACGGCACGACACGACACGGCACGGCACGGCACGGCACGGCACGACACGGCACGGGCCACGGCACGCACGTCACGCGTACGGCACGGCTACGGCCACGGCCCACGGTACGGCCACGGTACTGTACGCACGGCACCGGCACGGCACTGTACGCACGGCACGGCACGGCCACGGCACCGGCACGGCACGGCACGCACGCACGACACGCACGGCACGGCACGACACGGCACGGCAGCGACACGGACAACGACACGACAACGGCACGACACGCACGGCATGACACGGCACGGCCACGGCCACGGCAGCGGCACGGCAACGGCCACGTACGGACCACGGCACGGTACGCACGGCACGGCCACGGCACCGGCACGGCACGGCACGGCACGACACGACACGACACGACACGACACGACACGGCACGGCACGACACGGCACGACACGACACGACACGACACGGCACGCACGGCACGGCACGGCACGCACGCACGGCACGGACACGGCACGGGACACGACACGGCACGGCCACGGCACGGCACACACGAACGACACGGCACGACACGCCACGCACGGCACGGCACGGCACGGCACGGCACGGCACAGCCTATGTGACGGGTTTGCCCCATTCCGTTGAGGACTGCGTCTCTGCTGCGCCCCGACTACAAGTGTCCACTGTAGCTGTGGTCTGCTGAGTTCAGAGCGCTGTGATTCACAGCTGCTATCACCGTCTGCGATCCAGTGGAAAGCCATCCTGGTCATGGCTACCTGCGATCCAGGCCCACTGGTATCTGCCTGCTGTGTTCGTATGGCTGTGTTGAGCACCATTCGGTCCAACTCTGTCTTAAACTGCAGTATGGCTCTCACATTGCAGCCCTCGCAGCCCTCACCATCTCATGCAGTGTAGTCGCTGACAACGTTGCAAATCGTCTCAATATAGACTACCATGTCCAGCCCACGATATCCATCGAAGGCGCGTGGCTGCGGGCACGGCGACACGTGGTGACACGTGGGAGAGCCGTTCACTACACGTTTTCAGAGGCCACGGAGCATCCGGCCGGTGCAAGTGGCCAGACACGCGGCCACGAGGCGGCCCGGGGATTACCTTACCAGTTTGCGAGTACGGCAAGAATGTGACCGGCCCCGCGACCACCGGATCCCAGGTGAACAAAATGAACAAAACTTGACCCAACACTGCACTACATTATGTCTTACACGGTTTAAAAGCAGTATGGGGAAAACAACGTTTATATGTATAGAAACTTTCGAGAACGACGAGTGGCTTTTGATATATAAACATGATGATATGTGTCATTTCTCAAACCATGAATGCAAAACAAATCGTCATCATGCCGCGCGTTTTCGCTTTTTTCCTGTCTGCCGTACCTGTATACGGCCACTATCTGGCCTGCCATCGGGGGACGGGTCTGCGAGCGATTCACGCTTTAGCCACTGACTGAAGACCCCGCGGGGCGCGGCGTACCTCTGTACACAGTGAGCGGTACGGGACCTCTGTACACAGTGAGCGGTACGGGACCTCTGTACACAGTGAGCGGTACGGGACCTCTGTACACAGTGAGCGGTACGGTACCCCTGTACACAGCCAGAGAGAGCGGTACGGAGCCGCGGCGCCTCCTCCTGCCGACTGAAGTAACCTATCGATCTCAGCAGTGGTGCTGGCGGCGGCGGCTGTTGCACCAGCGGCAGCAGGGTCGCGGTCCGCGGTCCGGTCCGGTCCGGTCCGTGGTCCGGTCCGGTCCGGCCCCGGGAAGGGCCGCTCATATGAATGCCAGGTGGGGCGGAACGCGGGAATGCAGTCGGGGCGGAGGTATGCTGATGTAAAGCCGGCGGTGGCACACAGTGACGAATGGCGCCCGGCGAGGAATATTAAACAGGCGTTAGCATTTGTTACCAAACACAGTTCGTTAAGATTACAACGCATGCTGAAAGGCTAATTACAGGTCATAGTAGCTATTTATAACCGAGTCCCGTCTTGCAATTAAATCTGAACATGTGTTTTTAAATTGTGGTATTTATTTAATCGTGATCCGCATCGTTTGAAGCCACGGTCAGACCAGAGATCGTCCATGATGAAAAAACAGGATAGCTGCAACAAGCAGCACAAACTTGCCGAGACATTCCGGCAAGTTCGTGTACCCTTAAAATGTATGCAAAGCAAATATTTACAATGGATACCAGTAGTCAATAGCCGTTTTCACGAGGGATTGTTTTGCAAGACCTTTTAAAACATTTTAAAATGTTTTGAAAAGTTTCGACGATTCACCTTAACTACACAAATTTTAAATGCGATTTTTGTCTTCAAATGTTCCTCAGAAATGTGCAATATGTTGGTTAGAATAAAGTATGTTACAAAATTGTGGTTTGGTGGTAATTAGCAAGGCAATTATATATAGCTTAGTTGAGATGCCAGATCGCCACCGACTGAAAATTTTCAAATGATTCAGAATGATACCGAAACATTATGTGACGTGATACGCTATTGGTCGCCCAATAGACTCCCCCCGCAGTTGACGTACAATGGACTCGCCCAATGCAATGGACTAGCGAATAAAGTTTCGCAAATCATTGCGCATGCATAGACCGACCTGTGAGCTATGACGCTGCCAGACTTAGTAACTAGTATGACGGTATGCTAAACTGAACGAGTGGACTCTAGACGCATATGTTCTTTAAAAACGGCCAATTGTGTACCATAAACTTGTTATGAGCTCAATTCATGTTTATATAACTATTGAATAGGGATAATATCGCCTAGATCAGTAGGAATTGATTTATTGGAATATATAATAGGTATACTAAAACTTGCATACCAAAAGATTTAAAAACATTTCAAAAAGATTCAGAATCTTGTCAGTGAAATGGTACCTGGCTTGGCTACTACTTGGCTACTACTACTTGGCTTTGGCTACTACTTGGCTTTGAATAATTTTGTTGACTGTGTTAAAAATTACATGTAGGTAAGATGTGCCAAAGTGATATGAAAACTCGCGATATGTCAAGAAAAGTTTGATACTTTTCGTCTGGAGGGGATACTCTTTGGCTGCTTAAAACCTTTGATCTATGATTATATTTATCCATGAATATACACTTACTGCAGCTTAATATGTCAAATGTAAAAAATAGCCTGCTAACAAAGAAAAACACGACACAGTGCAGTGTAGAACAAATGTTCTGTCCAATTTCACGACACAATCGATGCGTGCGTCTGTCGGTGCTGCACGCAGTGAAATCCAATTAACTATGTATATATACCTATATCCTCCGCCCCTGATACCGGTGGCGAGGGCTACTCAGTATCCGCATTAGATTCCACTGCGTGCAGCACCCACAGACGCGCCGGTTGTGTCGTGAAAGTAGATCCCTCTGCACTGTACTATGCAATAGCGACTTACTTTTGTTTCCGATGTCATCGTCTCCCTCGAAATACGGGTTATCGAAGGCGAACTTCTCGTCGTGCCCGCTCTCCCCAAGCACCACCTTCTCCAGAGCCGGACCTGTGGCACACACACACAAAACACACATGTAGATCAGCGCCCGGCAACAGCAGTGTTTGTCAGAAACTCGGGAGGGTCGGCACGGGAGGGGCAGAGCACGCCCGAATACGGTAAATGTTCGTCTCGCCTCTAGAGCCGCTGGGTCGGGAGGCGGCGACCACTAGACTACGGTAAGTGTGTGTCTCGCCTCGCCCCACTGTTGCTCGTCCCGACGTTAACGACAATGTATGTTGTGGTATGTTGTGACGCGCCGGCATAAACTCGGGCGGCTGGGACGCCCAGGCCGCTGGTTTTTATGCGGCAGAAAGTGTGTTACAGTCGGCTGTTATGACCGGGAGCGGTTCTCTTTAACCGAGCGGGCGCACCAGGCACACTGCCAGAGGACGGGTCCTCTTTAACCGAGCGGGCGCACCAGGCACACTGCCAGAGGACGGGTTCTCTTTAACCGAGCGGGCGCACCAGGCACACTGCCAGAGGACGGCTGTGGAAACTCAGGTTAAAAGGGATTGCCATGAAACGGAATGAAGAGCTGAGGAATGAAACATACAAACACGTTTTCGTGTGCATGTGTGTAGACAGCGACACTCCAGAGACTATCATGGGTGCCCAAACCCCAAGCCCAACACAGCCGAAAGCCGAAACCCATGAACACCAAGCCCAGACCCAGACCAGACCCATTTAATTTCATGATATTGATACCCATGCACATTGGGGCCCATTCAGATAAGGCAGATAATGATTTGCAAACAATTCGCAACCATTACCCTAGCATGTTGACTTGCATAATATTAACGAGAATAATATTAGGCACCTTTGTGTTGCTACTGATTTAAACTTATCGAACACTTTGCGGTCAGCATTATCATATTGGATCAGACCTAGGATCAGGCATGGTTTAAAAAATATTACTACCCTATTACTTACCACGGTTTATTGTTGTCATATAATTGCCAAAGTCTATTGTTTAAGTGTCCTATACAGGCGCGGATCCAGGATTTCGGTCAGGGGGGGCGCCCAAATACAAAGTTGCGGTCCCTCCGGGCGCACCCACGGGCGCGCCATAGAAAAGACCGGTTTCAGGGGGCGCGCGCCCGAGCACCCCCCCCACTGGATCGCGCCTGCTATATCATTAAAAAAAATAGCCTGGTTAAACATTGGTTGTCAAATAAAAATAACTCTTACGAATTATTCAAAATTGCCAATACCATGCCCGCCAGCCACCCATTGAAAAGTTAAAAAAATGCATTCCCAACCAGATATTTGGAAGGATTGAGTGGGCCCCGGTGCACAGACCCATGATAGTCCCTGAGCGACAGGCACGGCTGACGTTCACATATGCATCATCTTAATTCATTCTCTAGGCTCTGTAGCGGATACCAATTTGTTCGGGACTCACAGCAAACAACACCATGGACTAGATTTATTAGCCCGTTAAGTGTTCATTCTTACACTCGTAACATAAACGGTTGAGAAGCAAACGATGATGGTGAGTGGTCAGCGGTGGCCATCGAATACAATGCACTACCTATACCCCGTAAATATAAATGCACCTGCTTTCACAATGTGAGAGTTGTTGCTTGGCATTACATACCTACATCCTGATATTCTGAACATTATTGTTTTCATCAAGTTTATTGGTCTAAAACATACTTAAATATTACACATAACTTAAAATTGGTTTAAAACCTGGGGAGCTTAATTCAAGACACCAACTCTAACCAATATTAATCGGATGTATGACTCAACCATCGCCATATTACCTGTCCTCGCGTGCAGCAGATCATCCACTGCGCGCCTCGATGATCGCTGCATCAACACAGATATCGACATAAATGACATCCACTGAGACTGGCTCTGGCTCTGGCTCTGGCTCTGGCTCTGGCTCTGGCTCTGGCTCTGGCTCTGGCTCTGGCTCTGGTCTGGCTCTGGCTCTGCTCTGGCTCTGGTCTGGCTCTGGCTCTTGGCTCTGGCTCTGGCTTCTGACTCTGGCTCTCTTCCTCGTCTCTCTCTCTCTTCTCTTCTCTCTTACTCTCTCTCTTCTCTCTCTCTCTCTCTCTCTCTCTCTCTCTCTCTCTCTTCTATATCTCTCTCTCTCTCTCTCTCTCTCTCTCTCTCTCTCTCTCGCTACATCAATCAATCACTCTCCCATCCCTCTTCAGCTCCTCGGTCACCGCTCCCAGCACGCGGTAGAGGCCGGAGGGGGACGCTAGATGCGGGGTCCAGCGCGATTAACGAGCTGTCAGGCAGCGTTAGCGACTCTGAAGAGACTTCAGTACTGCTTCCGACACGCACCAGCGCACATACTCGTTACTGACATCACATGGAATGGCAGCAAACGCCACCGTGTGGGCCCAGACGGCCATCCAGTATGCGCAGGGCACCTCCAAGGAGCACGGCGTGGGATAACTGTGAGGAGGAGCTCAGTATACGGGCAAGGCTGACAGAGTCTTGCCCGTCTTGCAGCTTCGTCCAATGGCGGCTACTCAGACGCGAACGACAGAGCAGGCATGAGCAGAGTAAGGCAAAACAATTGGCTACCTCGACGTGCTTTGCTCAGCTTTTCCATAGACAGGATGCTAAAAACACGTTTAATTTTTTCATCATTCTGTCAAAACAGCATGTGGCTGAGTGGCTCCAGTCCGTCTCCAGCCCAGTCCAGTCTGTCATTTTTTAGTAGATACCATTATATGCCATTAAGTCTGTTCAGTAAAAATGGAGATGTTCTGTGACTGGTTTAGCTAAGACAATGCACACATTTTTTATCTTCTCTTTGTCAGATTGTATTGTGTGCCAGCTTATGCCTGCATGACTGACCACGAGAGACCACGTTGTGTCTGGTCCGGCGAAAGACCGACAGTCATGTCAGTTGTCCCACGTTTATTTGAGATGAGGTGCCGCGATTTAAGACTTTTAGACTTTTGCACTGAGGTTATTATGTAATTTTGTGTACGTTGTTTTTCTTTTTGATTTGAAAACAAACAAACAAACAAACAAACCACGCAGCGCTCTAGAGACAAGTAGTTACTGATTGGTACCTAAGTGGTGTGCCTCAACGCAGAAAACCAGGAGACCGAACAGCCCAGGGATGTAATTGACTCAGAGTCAGAACATTATTTATATTTTATCCCGACTCAACTCAAATGAGCCACAGTCAATGCGACGGAATCGAGTGAGAGTTGATTTGGTGAATTTTCTCTTGACTCGACAACATTGTGCTGCGTATGGTTAAGTGTGTCTCAGTTATGGAATCCAGACCATGACACTAACGACTGGCATGTCTGCTGCACTCACATTCCGCACCGTTCCCATTTGTTCTCCTTACAACGCTGTAGCGTAGCCGCTTAGACTTTCCCCGTGGCCGCTTTCCCTGAACTGGGAATGTTGCTGTGTCGCCGCACGTCTGTCTCCGTTCTTACGTCACCAGCGGCGGCCAGTGCTGATGCTGAGACCCCTGCTCCCCTCACCTGGTCCCGTTCGCCGTCCAACACAAAACTGCACGCGCTGAGAGCATGAATGAGCGGCGGAGACGGACGATCAGACGATCAGGGACGGGCCGGGACGGACAGAGACGGGCCCACCTGGCGGTCCGACCTCATTCAGAGACGGCCGACGCCATTGAATGGCGTAACGGCCGGCTGGCCGGCCAGCTCGGAAATGTATGCCGAACGATGACCGAGACGGGAACCTGGGATGCCGCAGCCTCTGTGGTCACTGAGTGAATCGAGCTGCGCCACTGGCTTCGAGTCCAGAACGGTGATGGCGTCAGGTGTTTCGACATCGGTGAGGGAGCTGAAATATCCCACCATCAGCCACGGGGCTGGAGTCATCAGCTGGCTCTCTCGGCAACCCCGGCGGCCGGCGGTGCGCGTTTTTATCTCACATCATCGCTCAGTGGCTCTCAAACCAGCTCGATGTCCGGCGCCTCTCTGCCACCGTAACGCCGCCGTCCACCTGCGACGGCGGAGCTCTGTATGCAGATGCAGCAGGTGGTCGCCGCGAGTTGAGAGCCCCAGAGAGGCGGCGCGCCGTCAGCAGCGGCGGCGGCGTCCGTCACGTCTCTCGTCTCGACCGTCTCGGCGGCACGTCTCGCCACGGCGAGGCCAGAATAAACCGCCACCGCCTCGGACGGTGTCGGTCGAGTCACGCCCGGGGAGAGTACGGGACGGCATCGGCGAGACGCCACTGATGTCACCTGAGTGGGGGGATGTATGGGCAGGGTAGGGGGCACTGCTGTTACCTGAGTGGGGGATGTAGGGGGAGGATGAGGTAGCGGAGGGATAGGGTGGAGGGAGCCGTGAGGAGCCGCTGTTGAAAGCAGCTGATGCAGGCAGCTGTATCGATTTGCCACTGCAGTGATGTCGATGACAAATGGCCGATGCTTGATAACCTATCTTTATCAACTAGCGTATTTATTAACATTAGTGACGTCATCAATGCGGAATGAACTCGCTATCGAAACCCTCTGCCTGCCTCTGCTGCCCACTACGGTATAGCTCTACCGTATCGTCAGCCCCACCGTATCCTCATTTCCACAGGATCGTCCAGCACTACGGTCAAGTCCGTGCAGAAGAAGTCTCGCAGGGTCTCGGGTCCTGTGCAGAGTCTCACAGCGAAGCACGGTCACAGTCGTGCAGAGACAGTCCTCGCCAGGGTATCGCGGTCTTGGAGAGATCTCATACGCGACACAAGGTCACAGTCCCGTGCAGAGAAATCTCGCCAGGGTATCGGTCTGTGAGATCTCCCAACAGCGGCAGCAGGTCACAGTCAGTGCAGAGAAGTCTCGCAGGTATGCCGCGGTCTCGTGCAGAGATTCCTACAGCGACAGCACGGTCACAGTCCTGCAGAGGACAATTCGCCATGGGTATCGCGGTCGTGCAGGACTCCCACAGCGCAGAGGTCCACAGTCCGTGCAGAGTACAGATCTCGCCGGTAATCGGCGGTCTGTGCAGGAGATCTCCTACAGCGACAGCACGGTCACAGTCCGTGCAGAGACAGTCTCGCCGGGGTATCGCGGTCTGTGTAGAGATCTCCCACAGCGACAGCACGGTCACAGTCCGTACAGAGACAATCTCGCCAGGGTATCGCGGTCTGTGCAGAGATCTCCTACAGCGACAGCACGGTCACAGTCCGTGCAGAGACAGTCTCGCCAGGGTATCGCGGTCTGTGCAGAGATCTCCCACAGCGACAGCACTGGTCCGTGTAGTAGAGACTCTATACGGCTTAGACGGTATATAGGCACATGTAGATGGCATAGATCTCAGCAATCGGCCCATGTAGAGACTACATAGACCTCCAGTATCGGCCCGCACAGAGGGCATGAAGCTGATGAATCAGCCCATGTATAGAGGCTACATAGACCTCCAGTATCGGCCAGTATAGAGGGCATGAAGCTGATGAATCAGCCCATGTATAGAGGCTGCATACAACTTCAGTATCGGCTCGTATAAAGGGTATGGAGCTGATGAATCGACCCATGTAGGTATAGAGGCTGCCTACAGCTTCAGTCGCCTAATGACTACTAATCGCTATCCAGTGCTTGTTGATCTCATGAATTGGTGAGAGCGTGGCTCGAGACGGGTTGTTTTGCTTCTCGGCGGACCCGGCGCTGGGAGGCCCGTCAGCGGGGCACTACTCCGCCCCAACTGCCCGTCCCTCAGCTGTGCTGAACCGAGCGGGAGGGCGGGTCAGGCAGAGCTGGAGGGACGGACCAGGCAGAGCTGAAGGAGCGGACCAGGCAGAGCTGGAGGGGCGAACCAGGCAGAGCTGGAGGGGCGGACCAGACAGAGTTGGAGGGAAGGACCAGGCAGAGCTGGAGGGAAGACCAGGCAGCGCTTGGAGGACGGAACAGGCAAGCTGGAGGGGCGGATCAGGCAGAGTGGAGGGCGGGACCAGCAGAGCTGGAGGGGCGGACCAGACAGAGCTGGAGGGACGGACCAGGCAGAGCTGGAGGGACGGACCAGTCAGAGCTGGAGGGGCGGACCAGGCAGAGCTGGAGGGGACGGACCAGGCAGAGCTGGAGTGACGGACCAGACAGAGCTGGAGGGACGGACCAGGCAGAGCTGGAGGGACGGACCAGGCAGAGCTGGAGGGGCGGACCAGGCAGAGCTGGAGGGGCGGACCAGACAGAGCTGGAGGGGTGGACCAGGCAGAGCTGGAGGGGCGGACCAGGCAGAGCTGGAGGGGCGGACCAGGCAGAGCTGGAGGGGCGGATCAGGCAGAGCTGGAGGGGTGGACCAGGCAGAGCTGGAGGGGCGGACCAGGCAGAGCTGGAGAGCTGGAGGGCGGACCAGGCAGAGCTGGAGGGGCGGATCAGGCAGAGCTGGAGGGGCGGACCAGGCAGAGTTGGAGGGACGGACCAGGCAAGCTGGAGGACGGACAGTCAGAGCTGGAGGGGAGGGCGAGCTGGAGGACGGACCATAGACAGAGTTGGAGGGACGTACCAGGCAGAGCTGAGGGACGGACTCAGAGAGCTGGAGGGACGGACCAGGCAGAGCTGGAGGGCGACCAGACAGAGCTGGGAGGACGAGACAGGCAGAGCTGGAGGGCGGAACAGGCAGAGCTGGAGGGGGACGCAGGCAGAGTTGGAGGGACGGACCAGGCAGAGCTGGAGGGACGGACCAAACAGAGCTGGAGGGACGGACCAGGCAGAGCTGGAGGGACGGACCAGGCAGAGCTGGAGGGGCGGGTCATGTCAGGCTGGGCGGACGGCCGCAGAGAGAACGGGACTGATAGATGCCACGTTGGAGCGCAGCGGAACGTTATAATGAGAAGGCGGGAGATGGAACCCATGCTTGTGTGAGAGATAAAATGTATAATCCCGGAGTAAGACAGCAGCGACAGATGTACCTAGTGAACTGACCCACTAACAAAACGGACTTCTGTGGTGCTTTATGTGTTCGTATGCAGCGCTATGGGAGGTTTTGTTTCGTTCGGCGTTTGCTTTTTGTCCCTGACCCAGTCACTGAGATGACCTGCGGCTTTGGGCAGCGACCGCAAACAGGTCAGACGGCGTATGTAGGCTGGCAAGTGGTGTGAAGTCGTTCAGATATCATAAACAGCCACTGCTACGCTACTGACCTCTACCCACGCCATCCATGAGAAATCAGAGCCCACGCAATACGTTTCCCGTGCCAAGGATTCGGATCATGGCGGCTCGCACTTTCGATAAATTTTAGTTCGATGAATGAATAAAAAATGTCGGGCGTTCTGTGAAATAGTCAATGGAAAACGATATGCCTAGAAACGTGCATCATAGGAATACGAGATCCGCATACCTTCACAACTACAAACCACACGGAGTCCAGTTATCAGCTGCGAGGCTCGTCTGGATGACGTGACCAAGGATTGAGGAATGCCGACGTTCCGAGTATGGAATGCATCGTACTGGTCACGTGATTACACTATCGACGCCACCGGCAGCTGGAATTGGTCAGGTCACGTGATCCGCCGCATCGGTATCCGCCACTGGGGCCCGTGCGAGTCACGTGCCGTGAGCTTGAGTCGTAGTGACGTGCCGTGAGCTTCAGTCGAAGCCACGTGCCAGCGATCCTGAGTCGTATGAAGGACACGTCTGAGTTGAGTGAGGAGCTGGCAGCTGCGCAGTGCGCAATACAGCTGCCGGCGCGACCCGCCGGAACGGTGACACGTGACCCTGACCCGCCGGAACGGCCCGCCGTCTGTGGACGGAACGGCCCGCCGTCATAGCACATAGTCATCACTCAAGTATTTAAAGAAATAATATCGCTTATAATTGGCGATTGGTAATCGATTTCCTTTAACGATGACGGAACGGGGATTTTTATTTCATGTACAGGATAATTCGTTCAGGACGGGATCATAAAGTAGTAACTTTACGTTTGTTAGTAAGTCGCTGGTAAGGAAACTGGTGGAGGCTTAATATATCGCGTATGGTGTCATGAATTACATACTCGTGGTGCCAACGAAACTAGAACCCCCGCAAACAGCCGTATCACGACGTTCTCCCGGTGCACTGCAGTTTTCGGTGTTCGTTTCCCAGTGCGTTTAAGTCCCCAGTGTTATGTTCACCTCTCCGTTGCAGTCTCCTGTGTTCGTTCATTTGCGCGTTGCAGTTTCAAGATGCTTCACGTTTCCTGGTGCGTCGCGTCACCAGTGTTACGTTACCAGTGCTCCGCACTCTTCGACATTCCGTTCTTCTGATGAGTCCCAGTCTGCGGTGTTACGTCTCCCTAGAACATCGCAGTTTCTGGTGCTACGATTCACGGTGCGCTGAAGTTGACATGCTCCCTTCGTTCTGTGATGCACTGCGGTCCGCTGTTGCGTTTACTTGGTGAGGATTGCAGTTCCTGCAGTGCTACGTTCTTTGGCACCTTGCAGTCTCCAGCGTTATATTCCAAAGAATGCTGCTTACAGTTTCGAGCTCGCGAACGGTTATTATGCTTGCGATGCATTACAGATTTTGGTGCTACGTTTCCCTGTGCGTTGCTGTCTTTCATGCTGCACTGCTTCTTGTAGTCACCAGGGTTTAAAGTTTCCCTTAACCATATTCCCTTGTGGGAGGCAGATTCTGCAACCCGGTAGTTTTTCGTTGACGTTTTCTAAACCATTAGGATTTTTTTTTGGGCGGCGTCTCTGAAATTTTTAACTTTTCCCTCCAATATTGAATAACGCGTGTTGTGTCAAAATTTCGAGAAAAAAAACGTCCAGCAGAGGCGGCTCGGGCTCCAGGCTTTATGTTTCTTTGGCCGAGGACGTTACGAATTGCGGGTGCAACATGTGCGGCGCATACTTCTTTCGTAATTTGTGGAGCAATAAATGGGACAGAATCTATGCCACTGCTATATTCATCATACATACTTGGAGTTTACATATTTGGGGACAGATGTGCACTCACTACTCAGGTACATAAAATGGGAAACAATATCCTCCGTCAAATTAGGTCCAACTTCAAATTAGTAAGATGATAAAAGGCGTTCCGCTAATGGCGCCCCACACGTTGTTTACCTGAATTCGCCTATGCGCAGCATATTGCATTCAACAAATTACAGAAAAACCCTGATGTGACGTTTCTATTGTCCCAAACAATCATAAAAGCACTTATTTGTTATCAGAAAATCACCCTACCCCCATTTTGTATCCCTGAATACGCATATGATTTTTTTTTACTTGTCCCTTTTATATATCAAGGAACATTACATTGGAAGCTCAACAACGTTTTAGGCATACAAATCGGTCGAATCAGTTGGCCGCAATGACATTTAAAAACTTCGAAAATTTTCTTATTTTTTGCCCTTTGGACTCCCATTTTTTAACAAAAAAAAACATACTTCGGGTCCCAAAAAATCCAAGTCATCTCGTCATGACGAATCGAATGGTGTTTGTTCCATCGAATCGGCCGATTGGTTCTCGAGATCTCTTGGGGGGGGACAGAATCTGCCACCTCCCTCGCGGTTTACCGTAATTCTGGTCGCCCGCAGGGAATGGGGTCAAGTTGCAACCTTTAGTGTTATGCTTCCATGGTGCATAGCAGTTTCCAGTTGCTACGTTCCCGTTCCCGGTTGCATTGCAGTTAGGTTGTGCTTGGACGCCGTTCGCAGTACGGTTTCTAAATACTACGCTCCTGTTTGCATTGCAGTCTTAAAGGTTGCTGCTGTTGGACAGTGTTTTCGCAGTACGGTTTCTAATGCTACGTTGCCTGGTACTTCGCTAGTCTCCAGTTGTTTTATTATTATTGTTATTGTTCGCATTGGCTTCTGTACCGTCGCTGGTGAGGACCGTCCGGCAGTGTTGATGATTCGCGGCCGATACAGTAGAGAAGTGTAACTGCAGTAGTGACGTGTGACTGATACGACACAAACCTGCATGTACGACAAACCTGCCGCCAGACTTTTTCTGCCGATATCTGTGTGATCAGAAGAAGGTTGAGAGCGGTACATTGATGCTACTTGATACGTCGAGCTGAGTGAATTTTGTTGAGCTTTGCTGAGGTCCTTCGGCAAGGAAATTATGGTAACTTATCAAATTGTCATCTGTCTGTGCAAAAGGTTCATAAAACGCAAAAACTTTTACTTAATTGAAGTATTTACTTTCTTGACAAGACTAACCAACAGGACAATCACGTTAGTTAATTAATAAGTGATATGACAACGCGCTGGCAGATGTAAAGGAAAATGAAAAACGGGACGTTCCCTAATCCTCTGGCAAGTCAATACATTATGTCGATCTGCCACTTATTTTGACAACACAATTGTTTTACAGCGCAAGGGTAGGCTTATAGCAAGTAGGGATAAGCACCGTATGTCCCTGTCCCTTAGACATTCTTATACACAAAACTGATCGCTTATTCAAGACGGAATCCGGCTATTCTGGCAAAAACCGTCATAGAAATACCACTCAAACAGCATTTACATAGTCGCCTTTATCTTTTCCAACTTCGTAGCAAACTGCCAGGGGGATTCGGCGCGGCTGGCGGAAGACCCCCTCCCCTCTCCACGTGCTGATTGCCCTCGGCGGGGGGTAGAAAGTGGCAGCGTCTGTTTACCTGGCGCGAGGCAGGGCCCGGCGGCGGCGGCAGTGGACCGTACAAACACCGAGCCGCAGCCATTTCACCTGGGCAAACCGTGTCACTGCGCCGCCGCTGGCTCAGCTGGCTCAGCTGGCTCAGCTGGCTCAGCTGGCTCAGCTGGCTCAGCTGGCTCAGCTGGCTCAGCTGGCTCAGCTGGCCTGCCGCGGCGGCGATAACGACGGACTCTGAGGCTACGGCCGGCTCCGAGTCGCCCACCTGAGAGGGACAGCCGACACATGCCGGCGCTGTCCAGGCTACAGACAGCTGAGCGGGTACCGCACAGCTTACAGCTCACATACGGCTCACGGCTACATGTCTGTGCATTGTCTGTCCAGGCCACAGACAGCTGAGCGGGTACCGCACAGCTTACAGCTCACATACGGCTCACGGCTACATGTCTGTGCATGTCTGTGCATTGTCTGTCCAGGCCACAGACAGCTGAGCGGGTACCGCACAGCTTACAGCTCACATACGGCTCACGGCTACATGTCTGTGCATTGTCTGTGCAGGCCACAGGACAGCTGAGCGGGTACCGCACTAGCTTACAGCTCACATACGGTCACGGCTACATGTCTGTGCATTGTCTGTTCGCAGGCCACAGGGGACAGCTGAGCGGGTACGCACAGCTTACAGCTCACATACGGCTCACGGCTTATCATGTCTGTGCATTGTTCTGTGCAGGCCACAGACAGCTGAAGCGGGTACCGCCAAGCTTTACAGCTTTCACATACTGGCTCACGGCTGCATGTCTGTGCATTGTCTGTCCAGGCCACAGACAGCTGAGCGGGCTTACCGCCACATCTTTACAGCACATACGGCTATCACGGGCTGCCATGTCTGTGCATTGTCTTGTCCAGGCCACAAGGACAAGCTGAGCGGTACCGCTAACAGCTTACAGCTCACATACGGCTCACGGCTACATGTCTGTGCATTGTTCTGCTCGGCAGTGCAGTATTGTTATTGTGCGCTTCACAGTGCAGGCAGCGACTCGGCAGCAGACCCGTCTGAGAGGCTGGGCCACCTGAACGGTGCCGCTGGGCCGGCCGGCTGGCGGCCCGGCGGCAGGGCGGGACGCGTTGGTATGCGCCCGGTGCATGTCATTTTAGAGAGGAGGCTCGCTGGGTTGGACCGCGGCAAAGCCAGTCTCATAGATTGACACGAGGAGAGGAGAGGAGGGCTACTGATGACCGGGTAATACAGGGCACAGGCTGCTTTGCTGCAGACCCAAAACGGGGGGATAACTTCCAAACTACTGCGCACAGATGGCTACATGGTCACGTCAAAACTCTCAGTTGAATCGTGTGCGCTGGACACGTTCAGACTGATCAGCACCTGTCTCAGAAGAATATCAGTAGGATCGGTATCTGTCTCAGAAGACCCTCCATATGGGTAGCACACCCACTGACCACACCCAGTGCTGGGAGTGGTACAGTATAGCAGTTCTGCCTTCAGTGACGATAATCACCTGTGACCCAGTCTGTCTGCCAGGTGAGAGTGAGGACCCAGCAGCCGTCCCGTCTGACACCGAGATGGCATGCAGCCGTCCAGCGCAGGCATGCAGCCGTCCAGCGCCTCCAGCCTGCTGAGTCTACCACACGTCCGCAGAGCGCAGGCCTGCAGCCGTCCAGCGCCTTCAGCCTGCTGAGTCTACCACACGTCCGCAGAGCGCAGGCATGCAGCCGTCCAGCGCCTCCAGCCTGCTGAGTTCACCACCCGATCCAGCGCCTTCAGCCGAGCTGAGTCTACCACACGTCCGCATGAGCGCAGGCATTGCAGGCCGATCCAGCCGCCTCCAGCCTGCCTTGAGTCTTACCACCCGTCCAGCGCACTTCAGCCTGCTGAGTCTACCCACACGTCCGCATGAGCGCAGGCATGCAAGCCGTCCAGCGCCTTCCAAGCCTTGCTGGTGAGTCTTACCACACGTCCGCAGAGCGCAGGCATGCAGCCGTCCAGCGCCTCCAGCCTGCTGAGTCTACCACACGTCCAGCGCCTTCAGCCTGCTGAGTCTACCACACGTCCGCAGAGCGCAGGCCTGCAGCGCGGAGAGTCACAGCGGACCCACTGACCTCATTACATGTGAGCTTCGTCTCAAGAATAGTGCATACATTACTCAGAGCGTTGCTTCATCTCAGGCAGCAGTGAACCAGGATCCTCGCAGCTATTCGAAACAGACGAGGCCCCTTCGTCGTAAGTTCGTGGAGACTGTGCGTCCTATAATGACCGAACTAATAAGGCGGCTACAACGAGCGTGTGCCATCATGTATTCGCAACGAAGTTTAAAGAAAGTCTGCATATTTTCTTAAGCCAGCGCATTACAAAAAAAGCGATCGTCGACCAAGTGACCATTTGATCGTGATCAGGTCAGCCAGTCACCATCAGTCGACCAGTGACCATCTGACCGTGACCAGGTCAGCCGGTCACCATCAGTCGGTCAGTGCCTGACGTCACGGGTCACTGACGTCACGTCATGGTTCAGCTGATATGTCACCTGTTGAACCCGGTCATACCACCGTAATACCCCTGACCCTGTCAGCAAGCCGGAAAGAGTGGGCAGGTTACACCAGCTGCAAGGATCACGGTGAATCCTTCCGGCGCCTTATCTCGGATTATTGTCTGTGCTTACACGGTGCCGTTTTTGACGCAATGTCGTCAAGGTTGGTATCGTACTTCGTAGTAAGGTAGTAAAAATGAATATCTTCAGCCGGTTAAAGTACCCATAGCCAGCTACAAAGAAATGAACAATACGAACAAGTTGCTTAGTCACGCGCTGTAGATAACGATCAACATGAAAAGCGGCACTAGCCAGGTGCAAGTCAAATATGACCATTGTGTCCTCAATGGACAGCATTGTAGTGCATTACAACAGCTACCCAGCTCCACCAAGTAGGTACTGCGCCGACACAGTCAGCCTTCCGCATACCATGTGCCTGGGACGGACGGGAGCAAACACCCTATACCTACATCGCGGCGATAGCAGATCGCGCCGGAAATCCGTCAGCTTCAACCTGCAGGCCGGCCGCGGAGCCTGCGCAAACAGTGCAGGATGCAAATATGCCGACTGCACAGGGACCGGCCGGGCACTGGTGGTTTTGAGTCGGACCAGTGAATGGCGGTCTGGTTGGCAGCCACTATCAGTCGACGTGTGCCTGTGTTATACTCACAGTGTCGCCGCTTCCAGACGTATTTGTAGAGCACGAATCCGAGCGCTCCCAGACACAGCAGGAAGAGAATAGCGAACACAATGGCGGCTGCCGTGGCGCCTGACCCGCACTCGGCCGGCTCGTTCTGCGCCTGCGCGCTGACCCCGGCACAGGTCAGCAGAGCGGCGGCCGCCACCGCAGGCCGGCACAGCACCATCGCTTCGTTCGGGCGGTGCTCTCAGCAACACATGCCGACTCCAACAGCGGCACACACACCCACAGCCACACACAGCTCACACCGCCGCCCGTCCTCGAGCCGCACGCAGCACGCACACGGCACGCACGCAGTACGCTCGCGCTGCGGCACGCGGGGAAGACGGCACGGCACGTCCCCACACGGCGCGCTGCGCACCTGTTGTGGAGCCGGCCGCCGCCGCCACCGCCGCCCGCGGCGCGGCCCGGCGCAGGTACGCGGAGCGCAGCGGCGGCTCCAGCGGCGCAGCTACGGGGGAACATCTACCCTCGGGGACAGGGCGAGGGGTGCCCCACCCGAACCTCACTGCCTGTCCAGCAGGCTGAGAGGTGCATTGTCAATGGAAAGGAGATGGGGCCCACGCGCGTGGTCGGCGAGGGTGCTGGATGAGCAGGATGGGGTGAAGTGGGATGAGTAGGTGCCGGTCAACTTGCTGAGACTGCCGTTGACAGCCTCCAGGACAGCCGAGAGCTGGAATGATGAGAGGGATGGCAGCAGGATGTGTGAGGAGCAGATAACAGTATTATACAGCCCTGGTCACTGGATAGCAGGCGGGAAGTAGGTAACGCGGCTGGCCAGATAGAGGGGTGAGGGAGAAAGGACAACAGAGTAAATCTGGGCACAGCTGGATCAATAGGGAGGAGATCAGAGGAGCAGAGAAACAGGATGGGGCAATATACTGAATATACTGAAGCCAAACAGATAGAATGGGAACAGATAGATTGGGATGTAACTGAG